>VDFB02242649.1:0-10147 GCA_007258455.2 Sequoia sempervirens | reverse complement strand
TCATACTATTCCCCTTTTCTATAAAATGAGAATTCAAGGCCATTTGCATAGATGGGTCATGGGAGAACTTTAAAATTCAAATTAAATAAAGAATATAGTTCAATCTTTCTAGGCTTGATTGTGTCTGAATTGTATGAAATTTATAGGTCTTGTTCAATGATATTAGCATCTTTTGAATATAATGCCATAATTCCATAGCCAATTGTCTCCTATTGTAAACTTTACATAGATTATGAATGAAAATAGATAAAAGATCTTTCAATTCATCTCCATTGTCTTTCCTTTAGATGTATGTTTTTGTTATTACTCTTGTTCAAAGAATGAGTTAAAAATACTTTTAAAATGGGAATGTAGGTTTTTGTGAATGTATATAGGGATTTGATCAGTAGAGTTGGTTAAGAATTTTGAGTGCAATAGCGATGCATTATCTTAAAGCTCTATGATTTTTGGAAAAAATAATATTAAACAAATCTGAAATTATGTCTATTCTAACTTTGTGCCCTAGGTTAAGGAACTAATATCTTCAATGTATGTTTTCTTATAACTCCATGATCACTCAATTAAAGTAGCAACTACAGTCTCAAATTCATTTGAATTTATTTTCATAATTTGATGTAATTTCATATTGTCATGCTTTGAAATGATAAATGCTTAAAGCATATTGCTAGTTCATTTAATTTTTCATAATCATCAAGTAAATCTGTTGATAACATATCTATTATTTGCAGTGTTTAGGATAATTGGAACATGAGTTGTTCCAAAACATTATAAGGGATCCCCCTCCTAAGTCTTGCAAAACCCAAAGTGTAGAGTGAAAGTTAATCCAAAATTTCACCTTTTTGATGGCCAATCCATCCAAATAATTGATCTTTGGAAGTGGCAAATCCATAGGTTATTTTTTAGATCAGGTTGAGATTTAAAAGAAACAACCACTAATTTCTATATTTTAATATTTGAAAAAAATAGGTGCTTCCATTCTTATACTTAAATGAACTCAATACCTTCCATGTGTTAGGTTTTTATTAGTTTCTATGAGTCTGTGAGTTATATTTAATAGAATTAAAATGAAGTTGTAGTACCATAGAATGGTTGACACTTGGTAGCATTTGGTATAATTCCATGAGTCCATAAGATATTCAAAGAGGGCCTATTTTATGAATGTTGAATATCATAAGGGTGACACATGTCATGATTTAATGGATTATATGAGTCCACTATCTATTAAAGGTGGGTCCTATTTCATTTCATAAAACTACAGAAGGCCACCACATGGTTCCCTAGATGATGTCACTTACCTTTTTGAAGAAACTATTCTTAATAGATGCACTCAAATGACATCAAATTAATGATTCATATTCAAAGTGGAATAATGTCTACTTGCAAAGCCCAAGAGTGGAAATATTGTTTTCTCACCACCTCCATGAATAATTTCTAAAGCTAGAGGTAATAGAGAAGTGTATTACATGCATCACTATACTCTATCGAGGATGATTTCAACTTCTCCCACTACCCTCATTGTTTTTTCCATATTCCCAAGGTAGCTGAGTAGTGGAATTGGGTGCTAGGTGCCTTGCACAAGTTTCCTTTGATGTGCTATTTCGGGAATTTCATTCCTTTAGCCATTAACTATTTAAGTAGATATTTGTTATTTAATTCTCAAGATTACTATGTTCATGATTGATATTAGATTTTTTATTTAATTGAATTTTCTTCTGTGTGTTAATCCTAATTGAATCAAGGTTTGATTCTTGATCATCTAAGTTATACCTAAGTTTTAAAGGAAATTATTTTACTCATTTCAAGGGGTTCCTCCCTTGTTTATTTAACATAATCTAATATTTTAGTATCACTTCCCTTTCCTATTTATGCATTATTTATCTCCCTTTCCCTCTATGAGCTATTAGAGTAGGGTTAATTATAGTATTCCATGTGCTAGGTTGGACCAATACATCTGCACTTAGGTTAGAAAATTAAGCCAGCCTTCTGAGGAGATTCAACCTCATTTCATAGGGTTCCACACCTTGAGATATTTCCATTGTGTAATAGGAACACTGGGCATATGTTCAAAACGGTGCAATTTAATGTGACAATAGTAATTAATCTTGAAAATGAGCTTGTCACCATTAAATATAATCTCAATTATGTATATTAATAATCTCTTGGGGAAAAGAGTGGAAATGTAGGCCCCAATAATAGAACTAGGGCTACAAATAAGAACATCTTTGAAGAGGAAAAATGACTTCATGGAATTTGTCAAGTTACACATGAGAATTTTTACTAGTGAGCACTAGAGGCTATAGAGATTCTTAAGCAAATGTAAATGGGGCATTTTTATTTCTTTATCCCTTCTACATCTACTAGTTTATTTTATTTTTTCGTGTTAGGATATTTAGTAGTGGTTCATTATTCTAAATGGTTGGTTGTGTTTTTGTTTTTTTTTTGTTTTTGTACTTTATATAGAGGGTTTTAGGACCCCTTAAAAAACCTATTTTACCTTCTTAACCAAAAGAATATTTCTATCACTTCCCTATACATTCATAAATTGAATTCATTATCAAATTTAGATAATGGGGGTAATAACTATTTACCTAATAATTATCATCATGCATAATTCTTTTTTACAGATAATTCAAGATATTAGAGGATCTAATGCATGTTGTATTGGAACAAATTTTGTAACAAACTCATATTACTTTATGGTTAGTTAATTCAATGGATATTATTGTGCATTCTTACACATATTTATCATTTATTATATTATGGTATTTACATTATCACTTTGAGTTATCATTTCAGCCTCACATGCATAATATGTGTATTCTTTACATTATAACTATTGATTACATTTTATGATTTTATATTACCTTATCTTTTTTTCATATCTTACATATTGAAATCTCCTTTCAAATATTTGCATCAAGTTCATCATGTATTCCACAATATAATTTGAGCCTTCACTTTTATATCCTTATATTAGGAGAACAATCCTCCCCCCATACTACTTGAAATTTTAATTCTATATCCTTATAGGAGTTAATAGTGAACTCCCAATGCACCAGGATCAACTGCTAGATGAAAATATCTTCCACAATAAAGAAAATAAAAAAGTATCACTTTTTGTTATTATGGATGCAAGATTACATTATTGAATATGAAAATGTAGATGAAAGGCCCTAAGCTTATGCTGAAAGCAGAGGGATAGGATTAGACAAGCTCATGACATGTGTCTTAATCCTATAACATGAGACAACTAACACAACAAATATTAAATGACCTAGGGCACAAGAAGTAAATGACATAAGATAAGATCTCTTCAAGACAGCTAAGACTTTTAGAAAGATTCCTAGGACCTAAGTAAAGTTAACATGAATAATTCCCCTTTTCTAGAATTATCTAGGCAATAAGAAATTTATTCACACAAACAATCACCACATTAGATGACATCATGCCCTACCCATTTTGAGATTATATTGGTTCATAATTACATCAAAAGTTGCTTCTCACTTCTTTCTTTTGTCATTTAAACATATTCATATGGATACACATTTCTTATAAAGATGCCTCTTTTTAGTGGGGGTACCTTTCCTTTGCCACTCATTTCCTATTTTCTAATTTCTTAGATAATTAAAAAATATTGTATTTTGTGCCCAATTTTTAGTTGTGAGATCAAATCTACTCATCACACATTTTTATTTTCTTTAACAACTTCCTAATGTGCATAGATGTTAAAGGAACAATACACATTATGGCACTAATTAGGGCCAATTACTTCAAAATGACTTGGATATCATGTTATGGATCAATATTTGTTTGACATACATGTTCATAAGTGTACATATTTTGAGGTGTGTGATCATTCTATAATTATAATTCACCTTGATGTAGGGAGAAATCTAATGGTTAAATTTACATACCCATGTGTCAACTCCCATTTAATTTTGTTCCCACTTTGAGATAATACATTGAGATATAATTAAATTTTAAAAATAATACAATAATGTAAAGTTAAGCTCATTCCTCTAATGTTTGTCTATCTCATACAAATGGGGTTTATGATTCTATGTTTATCCCATGCAAAAAAATCACTATATCTAACCCACAATTTTTTTAAATTAAATTTAAAGTTGGAAAAGTCTCACCCATTTAACTAGCCATTATGAGTTGAACAAACACTTGTCTAAATAATTCATTGATATGTAGATTTATTGAAATGAATTAGATTAATTCCTATAGCATCTATCACTCTTCTGCATATATTTTAGTCTTTATTAAATTTATACAATTAAAATAGTGTTGAGTGATTATTCATGGTTTGACAAGAAAGGGAACACAAAAAGATATGATGTGAGTTGGTATTGATTCTTTCTAGTTATTTATTTGGGGCTTGTTTGGCTCAATGATATTAAATTTATTGGATTATGATGATTTTGGTGTGAATTTTAAAACAATATGACGTTCATCAACCATGTAAATTGATAATTATATAAATAATATTTGACTTTCTAAACCTAAGGTAAAAATTGAACTACTTTACATCACCATGATTTATTTTTTGTCAAATTCTCTACCAAGCCTTTTGGGTCTAAAGCAAAGAAAAATAGGGTTTTGAAAATCCCCAAAATGGAAAGAGAGTTATGATGGACCTATTTTCCTTATTTCATTAGGAAATGAAATCCTCATAAAGAATTGACTAGCAACTCTTAGGTGAATCAACCCTTTGTGAGAATCTTCATATTTATTTTTTGTGTCAGGATGGGGGTGAAGGTCAAAAACCACTTTGGGGAGAAAAACAAAAAATAGAAAATCAAAACCAAAGAGAAATCTAACACTTGAAACAAAAATATTAAACTCAATATTACTAGAAAAATAAATTAAATTGCAGATCTAAGAAGGGTAGAAATATGCTTACCTATCACCAAACATGAGTTTATGAAGGATGACTAGGACTCATTTTCCCATGGGAAAATGGGTCCAAGTACATGGCTTTTCTATAACTTTTACGAGCTTTTCACATAGATTTGTAGCTTCTGATTGGTCTAGGTCTCAATGTCAGGAAGTCAAAAATTAGATTTGTAGGTTAGATTTTGTGATTTGAAAACTTTGAAAACTTCTCCAATTTTCTCTTCAAAAGGTCTTCAATCCTTCTTCAACCTAATTCTGCAATCACACATAAGACCAAAAAAAACTTTTTTTTGGGTGAATGGGGGTTTTCCTTTGTCAAACCTTATTTTGGTGATCAAACCTTAAAATGAATAAAAGCATTACAGAGGGAATGGTGAACAAACAAAGCTATGTTACCACTCAAGAAACCCTCAAATAATTCCTTTAATGAAGGAATACAACTTGCATGAAATGGTTTCATTGGATGTGGATCTTAACACTTGAAATAATTCTTTGAATGCTTGATTTGATCTTGAAACCTACATCATAATGTTAGCTCCAATAACATGCATGATGCAGGAAGACTTTGACATGACAATTGTATCTTGATTGCTTCAATAAAGCTCTGATAAATCTACCCTTGGTTTCTCTTAAAGTTCCACAAAAATGATGGGAATACTTGCATGAAAATTCTAGGTGAAACTTTGTGAAATGACCTTGCATTTATAGGTATCCATCCTTAATTTGTTGAAATTTAAATATCACAAGCCAACATTGAATTATGTATTTGAAAACATTAAAATACCACAAAAAACATAGTTTAAATCTAGGTCCAAAGGTCTAGGGAGGACCAATTCACCTGTGGGTGAATGGGTTCCAAGTCCCTATTCTTGGAACATACATTGCTTAAGGTAAAGTGTTATGTTAAGGAATTAATTATTGTTGGGCTTCCGCTTTAGAAAATGCAATTTAATGAGCTTATAAATGAATTAACGAGATAATTAAGGCCTAAGTAAGTCCAATTTAATTAAAAGGGCCCAAACAAGTGTGAGAATATAAAGAGATACATTTACAACACTAAATTAAGGAATTATTAAGTTCATTTTAATTAGGATAGCCCAAACAAGTGTGAAAATGTAAAGGGATACATTTTTAACATGCTACATTTAGCTCCCCAATTTTAGGTGAGAGGATGACTTTGCATCAAACTCTACACTAAAGTAGACAAATATGTGTCCAAATATGTTTCAAGAGGGTTCAAGGCACAATAGAAGAAAAACTCAGATTCATAAGGCTTTAAAGAAGCTCGCGTTATGCCAAGAACCTATGAATAAAATGAAAAATAATATAAGAAATTTTCAAAGGGATTATTCTTAGTTCATTAAAGGTCTCCCTTAAGGAACATTGTGCCTAACACATCCAAGAGAGAAAAAGTTGAGTATAAAAGATTCACAACCTAGGGAATGCAACCCATAGCATTACCACTAAGAGGAATATCATATGCTCAAAAAGGCCACACTCTTAAAGGAAATCAAACCCAATGTCACAAAGAAGAAGACACATCACATGAATTGAGAAGACCACACTTTGAAAAAAAGGTTCACACCTTCTAGGAGGTATGAAAGAAATAAATATGCAGACAATGAATGGGGGACCTTATGCCCCCCACTTAAAATGCCAACATACTTTCTATGTCGGTATTTTAAGTAGAAATAGAGGAAGAGTTGATCCTTGAGAAGAATAGATACCTCAAAAAGCTTGTTATCCTTGCCCCCAAATCTTAGAGACAAAGACAACCATCAAGAAATAGAAAGTAGCTTCCAAGAGTGATTGGTTTTACCAAAAAATTTACCACTATGAAATGCAATGAGCAAGACATAGAAAGTTACTAATTCCACATAGTGATGAGCAACAAGATAGGATGAAAATAAATATTGATTTGAGGAATTAGGTGTATCAACACAAGAATGAGCACCACAATCCTTAAGATGCTGAATTTTATTACTCAAAGCCTTACATTCATTAGTAGAATGAACATGAACTTGATGATATCTGACAATGAACTTGTGATGTAAAAATTCTTTCATGTTATTAGAGGAAGAGATATCAAGTAATCTTCAAGAAGTCTTAACAAGATACTCTCTTGATCAATAGTATAATATGTTGCTTAGTATAAGGTGTCATACATATACATGAATCTTTAGATTGTGAGATTTTTTACTCTCCCTGAAAGGAGGGTGTAGAATCTAACCAATTCCAATAATTTTTGTTTTGTGTGATGACATTGATATTAAGAATTTTTTTTATTTTATTCTTTCATTTATTTTGAGCGACAATAACCAAGACCACTAGTTTTTTCTATCAGTTTAGGATGCACCAAGGTTAAAGTTGGCTTAGAAGAATATTTTATAATAGTGTTTGTATTGAGTGAAGTATTTTTTGATGATTTCATTTCTTTTTAAGGGAAATAAATAAGACAACTATTTTTTTCTTCTTTGTTAGGCTCTATAGGGACACAAATAGCTTGTTCTCTAGCACCACATCCTTTTCCACTATAATGAAGTTGCTTCAAAAATTTGTAACCTCTTCCATAATTATTTTCTATTTATTTTGGATATGGTGGTTGTTCATAATCAACTTCATCAAAGTTTTTGTGTAATTTTCTTCTTCTCCTAAAGTGGTTAAAGTGGATGCTTTCAAACTTTTTTTTGACATTATCATTGGTTCTTTTACCTTTTCAGACTTTTATTGTATGATCTTGTATTATCCCATGAATACAGGTGTAAATATAAGGAACCTCAATCATCTTCCAGTAGCTTTTTTAACTTCTTCAATGTTCTTTCTTTTTCTTTCTCTTGCACAAGTCCCACTTGTGTAGTTGGCATCAATATTTTCAAAGGATTTTCTTTGTCTTTCTCAATGTGCAAAATTTTTAGTTCAGGGTCAGCTTTGATTGTATACAATTTTTTGTTGTAGAAATACTTTATTATATGATGAAGAGTAGAAGGCACCCCATTGATTGCATGAATCGATGGTCTTACCTAAAGAAGATTATATGAAATATTATTGGGAATGACATGAATAGAAGTATCCAATGTGGCCTTTCTAACTATAGTAGGAAATGTGATCACACATAGTGGTTTTTTTCCTACATTATCCAATCCACAAATGGATAATGTCTAGTTTTATTTTTCTTTTTTCTACTCTAATATTGTCTAAAAGGTTTATGCTACACACGTTGACGGCTGAGCTATTGTCAACAAGGGTTCATTTTATCCCAATCTTATTGTAAATAGACACTATCATAAAGGCTTCATTTTATTTTCCACTTCCAAAGGAGGTAACTCATTTTGGTGGAAAATAATGTATAAATTCATTACTTCAATTAGGGCTGGTATGTCATTTGGATTTTCACTAGGGGAACCTCAACTTGTTGCATTGCATTTTATATCATACTATGATAACTAGGTGAGGCTTGAATAAGATCCCATAAGGATATCTTAGCATGAGTGTTTTTAAGTTGTTCCATAAGATAATACTCATTTCCACTATGCTGCAAGATATTAGGTGCAAGTGGGAGATATGGTTGAGGTAATGGTAATGAAGTAGGATTGATTCATTGCATCATATTGTTCCTTTTATTCTATGTGTGAGAAATGGTATTATAACTCATTTGCTGCAAAAAAATGTTACTATCAAGTTGCCCTGTAAAGTTTAAGATTTGTCTTGGAGCTATTTATTTTTAGGTAGTTCTAAGATAAGCATGGGTTTGTTTGGAACTTGAGGTTGATGTGAGGGTGGGTAAAGGATAAGAAGTGGCTCAAGTGATCGCTTCAAGGGATATCTAATTTTCATAACCTCAAAAGACTTATCCTTATTATGATAATCCTTTAGCAAAGCGGAGTCTAATTTTATCTTATCATCTTCATCTACAGAATCCAAACTACTATTGTCAATGTTGTCACTTTCTTGCACCATGATATCTACCCTAGTAGGAGACTCTTTAGGAGAGAAACAAACTAGATGTTCATGATATTTAATGGTTGGATATTCTAAAATAACTTCATCACAAGTAAGGTAGTTATCAATGGTTGGATTGTATTGCTTATCAATGATTGAATCCTATTTTTCAATAATGTTGTCCCAAGTAGGAGGAATAGAAGAGAAAAAAATAGGATTATCATGAATCTCATTGATTGGATCTTCTAACAAAAAAAAAATCTTCTTCACAAATATGAGAGATATTGGGACAAGAACAAACTTGATTGTCATGATTTTCCATGATTGTATTCTCTTGTACTAAGTTCATTTCATATACGGGAGAGGGGTCAATGAAGGACAAGAAAAGAGAATAAATGACTTCATATTCATATGCATGTAACAAAAATTTCATAGAGTATTCAACAAAATCTAAAAATAGAACATGAAGTATGATAACAAGAGACTTTTGTAATGAAAACATGATGTAATAATTTCTCTACAAATTTGAAATGCACCATTTAAAAAAAAAAAATTGTAGTGCATAAATTAAATGGATGATTAGACCTTAATGCATTAATTAGAAATTCTTTCAAATTACTTGACTAAAATAGTGAGTTACCAGGAGATTTGGGAAGTGCAAAAAACCACAAAAAGCTCAGAAAAGTTGGCTTTTAGAGACCTTGAAGGACTCATTCACCCATGGGAGAATTGGTCTCTATGCAAGGTTTTTAAAAATGAAGAAAGAATTTTTTGAGTGATTGTGTGTTCTTTGTTCTAGGTCTTAGAAGATTGTAGCTTCTGTAACATAATTTTCCAAAATTTAATGTCTTAATGTAATTGAAACTAATGAAAAATGATGAACTACATGAAAATTTTTGAAATGCAATTTTGACTCAATTTCCTAATTTAACTGACTAAAAATATGTTATTATATAAATACTATGAAAAATAAACCAAACATGATGAAATTTTTGTTGAATTTTCAGATTAAAAATAAGTGCAAAATGCAAGTTTACACCTAAAATGCAATGCAACTTTACACAAAATTTAGAAACCCTAAATGCAATGAATTAATGCAAATCCTAGATCTATGGTTTGAGTGCACTCTAAATTAGAAATTAGAATGTTCGAATACTCATGTTTACTAAAATGAAACATAGAAAAATAAGTTTGTGTTAAAATACATAGGGTTTTATACTAAATTTGGAATGTTTCACCAAACTTACTATAAATAGAAAGGGGAAAATGGGGTGTAATGAACCTACCTATTGTTTGTTTCATTAAG
>VDFB02242646.1:0-13642 GCA_007258455.2 Sequoia sempervirens | reverse complement strand
AACATATCAAAAGTATGATGCACTTGTTGGAAAGATCATTTTGAGGGCATAATCTTGCAAAATATCTTGTCAACTTAAGTTGATCTGAAGGTCCAACATGGGGTTGCAAACTATTTTTTTGGTGAAATTTTGATGTAGCTTTTGAACTTTCCTAGCTAAGGACCTTTAGTCGGCTGGTACTGAATGAAGGTCTTTTCACCGAAATAAAATAACATTTTTAAATGTCTTCGAGTGAAGGTTGTAGAATAAAATATTATTTTTTTAGATTTAGCGGTCGATCTTCGATCGAAGGCTGTTACCAAATTTTCAAAATAATGTCTTTGAATTACACATGTATATATACAGGGTCAATAAATTTGGGATTTTTATATCAAAAAATAAAAGAAAATTTGCAAGGTGTTTTCAGAAGGTTATTTTTTGTAAGTGTTTTACAAATTTGGAACGTGTAATTGATAAATAATTATTGAAAGATCATATTTTGCAAGTTAAAGAAGATGGGAAATGTAAAGAATGGGAAAAATATTACTGTACATCATCATTTCGAAGAAAGGAAACAACAATTGTGTGAAAGGAGGAAAATATATCAAGCTAGAAAAGCTCAATTTAAATAAGGTATGCATATTTTATATTATAAATTATGAATTTTTTTCAATTAAATCATGTTCTAGATAAGATTAGTCCATCAATAAGATCAAATTGTTTTTGAACAATTAGAGTACATAGGCTTTATCTTTGTTCTATGCTCAAGGTTCCTTCTACAACTAAATGGAAATAGATAAAGGCTACCCCTAGTGCCTTTGTTCCCAATGGATGTTGGGTTCCTTACCTCTAGCAATAGAGTCTTTGTTCCTTTGTTTTTTAATATTCCACTTAATAAAATTCAACATTACTAAATATTATTTGTGATAATTAGCTAATTTAATTTATTTTATTCTTATAATCAATCAACTACAAGTTAGTAATTACACAACTCTTCTACAAATTACAACTAAAGAAAAATAATTAACACTACTATTTCAAACAACTAGCATTTTAGAATAAATCCATAACATATTACAATCAATGAATTCTTGTGTTTGCAACCATTATTTTATAGCAATTAAATTATAATAATTTAGTATTGTGGTATTGAATTTACCAAAAAAAATGTACAAGAAAAAAAAAATTATATATAAAAAATAAAATAAGAAACATTTTTTTTTTAATTTGTTCATATATTAGAGAGCCACTTTCAACTATATAACTTTTTTCATTGCACTTTACCTTTTGAAAATTTCTTTTTTTATTTTAAGTTAAGTCTCCTCCCACATCATGATCAATGTAGTTATATAGAACTATTGAAAGATTTGAAATAGATACACATTGTTGATCTTCTTCATCCAACAACTCATCTAGGTCCCTGTGATGTATCAAGTGCATTTTATATCTGATATTCTTATAACCATCTATATCTCAATTAAAATATTGGTGGGGAGTTGTTATAAATTTCTTTCCAAGGCACCTAATACCTACTCAAGGATCTAACTACTTTTCAAGTACAAATCAAACTTGTGACCATATCCTCCAATTAATCTAATAGGTACAAATTAAACTTGTGCAAATTTTACTTTGTTGAAAAAGTAAGAATGTTGACCTTCTTAGTGGTAGTTTTAGACAACACAACACACTCAAAAAAGCTAAATAGGAATTAAGTGAAAGATGCATGTATAATTTCCCTAGGATCTAAGAGCATGTTGGTTTGATCTCTAATAGATATCCATGTAGTCATAACTTGGGTTTCCTTTTTTCTTGTCACTTGTCTTTCTCTCCTTAAGTTTGTTCATCTCAAGTAATAATAAATTTTTAAAATAAATAAAGCATTAGGTAGATGTATTTTCTTAATTTCATTCATCACTTTCTAATTATAGGTTCCTAAGTTATGTTTTTTCCTATTTTTATTTCGCAGATTTCCTACTTTTATTTCTATATTATGTCTTTAGTTGGGAAACTCTTTCTTGAGTTAGTTATTTTAGGTTAGGTTTTAGTCCAATTTTTCCTAGTTGTTGTATATTTTTAATATTCTAATGTGTCTTTGTGGAACTTAGGTTATGGCCAGTAACTCCGGCTTTTCTCTCCTTAAGTTTGTTCATCTCAAGTAATAATAAATTTTTAAAATAAATAAAGCATTAGGTAGATGTATTTTCTTAATTTCATTCATCACTTTCCAATTATAGGTTCCTAAGTTATGTTTTTTCCTATTTTTATTTCGCAGATTTCCTACTTTTATTTCTATATTATGTCTTTAGTTGGGAAACTCTTTCTTGAGTTAGTTATTTTAGGTTAGGTTTTAGTCCAATTTTCCTACTTAGGTTATTTTTACTTGTTCTAGATTGTGTCTTTAGGAACTTAGGTTATATTAAATCAGTTAATGATATAGATTGATTATATTCATTCATGATGGCAACCCCAATTAAATTATGTTTAATGTATATTCAAATTAATAATGTCAATTATTGTGAATGAAAGTGTGAATTAAGAAGTAACTATTAATGAATTATTAAAATTGTGATTTGAAAGCATATATATTGAATATGATGCAATTGAGATCATGTAGTGTTTAGATGATATGGTTGTTAATTTTGATTTGAATAATTTCACTATGTTGATCAATATTGAGTAATCTATTATGTGATGTTACACACCCTTATTTTTATGTTTAATGTATATATTCATTAAATAGTAATATATCATTATTGATTTGATTGCTATTACATTCAAATAATCACTTGTGTGAATTAAGAAAAATTCCACATGTGCATGTTATTAAAATGATGACATGAGCATATTTAATATGATGCAATTTTGAGAGATCATGTAGAGCTTAGATTAATGTAATTTCTCATTCTCAAATTTCATAATTTCACCTTGATGTACTTTGCATGGACATAGTTTAAAATAATATGTTTTATATACTCTAAAATCTTCTCTTTTATACATGATATGTGTACAACAACTCAACAAATGGAAAGTGTAGAGGTCCCTAAGCCAAATTTAGTTACTGGAGAAGAGAGGGCTGAAGCAGCCATGGTTGATGGTATGGAGGAGACCCAAGTTGTACAAACAATTGATGTTAGAGAGGAGGTCCATACACAATTTAATGTTGGATAGGGGGGTCAATACAGGATCATGTGGGTCCAAACTAGGCCCCTAAGTGGCAATGAAAATTCAAAAAAATAGAGCTAGGCAACTTGACATAAAAATTTGAATAAGTTATCAACATAATTTTAAAAATATGTAGGAATAAATTTTGTAGCAAATTGAATGTGGTTTAAGGTGCCATTCCTTGAAAAAAGTAAAAAATCTATTTTGGTAAAATTTTGAAAACTCAATGCAAGAAATTTCAAATTTTCGTGAAAAAATAAAAGGTGGAGCATAGAAGGACTTCAACTTAAGTACAAGAAAAAATTTAATAGGTTTTATTTAAAATTTTCAATATAAGTAGAGGGACATATGGTCGGATTTATTGCAATTTTTTATAATTTTTAAAAGCACATAATTAGTTATGATTTTTTGTTGCAAGAATGAAAGGACCAAGGTGTTGTGGTAAAGTTTGCTGTCATTGATGTCAACCTGCCATCTATTATCTACTAGTTGTTGGTTGTATATGTCGAGGATATCAAGAAAATTGTAATAAAGAGATGTTGCATGTGTTCAGTGGTTGCTCCGTGTTTTAGTCCAAATTTTCTCTTGTGGTTGCACAGTTGAGATATGTTGTTCATGGTTGTCATTAAATGTTATATCTAGATTTTGCTGATTCATCAGACATTGTAAGTTGTGTCTACCAAATAGAACTATGGTTTTCTATGTTTCTAGTTGAGGTCTGAGAGAAATTTTGTTGGTTAGGAATTCTCTTTGATGAAGTCTTATGACTTTTTGTTCTAGAGTTGTGCTTCCCTGGTTCTATTGAAGATATTTTTGGCATTTCAAAGATTCGTACTTAATGGTTCTATGTGTTTTCCACTAGTTTGGATGACCTTATGTGAAATACTACTTTCGAGGATGAAGAAGCATGTTGGATCTATTTTGGGTCCCTTGAAGCATTTGTTTGGGTCACCCTCATTCTAAATCCACCCTAGGATGTTTTGGCACCAGCCTAATTTGAATTTGAATTTGGATGGCCAACTTTGGATATAGTTCAAAGTTGAAGATGGTATAAATGCAAGATGAGTTAGTGGTAAAAAAAGGACAGAGAGAGAGAGAGAGGAAAGTGCAAAGAAGAAGAGAAAAAAAGAGGTGAGAAAAGAGAAAGTTTAGTTTTGGCGCATTACTGATTCTATTCTATGAGGTGTGTGTTGAAAGTGTATGCATTCTTCAATGTAAGCTGAATGTTGAGTTTTGGATGCAAGTGAGAAGAAGGAAAACTCTATCATTCATGCGCACTGTGGTGGAATCCTTTGTTGCATTGGGATTGTAGTCTCTTTGTAACAAATATTCTTTGTCTTCTTTGTATATCTATGGTAGTGATCCCTCTGGGTTGTAGCCCTATTGGAGAGTGAGTCCTTATCTCAGGTAGTGAGGCTTGTTTCAGATAGTGAGTCTTTTTGTAATCAGTTTTGATATTCTCTATAGTTTGAGTTAATCCTCATCATGTTTTTTCGCTTATTGGGTTTTCCACGTAAATATGGTGTTATTTTGTTTATGTGTTGGATTTAAGTTTTTGCATTGGCATTTGATGATTAATCATTTAAGCAATATCAAGGTTTAGTTCTAGTAATTGAATTAAAGGCTTAATTTTGTGACAACTTATTCACCCCCCTCTCAGTTTTCCTATTCAACAATTGGCATCTGAGCTTGGTTCCTTGATGAAGAGCTTAACCACTTGAGGAAGGTCCGTGATGTATTGGAAATGGTTTATGACATCCGAGGTTTGATGAACCACTATGGTATCTAGAAAGTATTGATGGAAGAATATCTAGAGTATTGTGGATATGATGTGGAGAAAGCTTACAAAAATCCTTACACTCCTCCTGCTAATGGTCTGAGTACACCTGAAGAGATCAAAGTACATGAAGCAAACAATAAGGAAAAATACATTTTGAAGAATAGTCTGGTACATTCAGAGTTGATTCAGGTTCAAAATTTGAAGATAGCTAAGGAAGTTTGGGATGCTTTAGAAAGAGTGCATGATGGGAAGTGTAATTTAATTAATGCATTTATCATTATTAACACCTCGAGATTCAAAGATCTTGATAAATTAGGTCAAGACCCATTCACCCATGGGTGAATGGGTCCCCTTTTAAGTTGCAAATTCAAATTTTAAATATGTTTTTGGTGGTATTTTCATGATCCCAATTTCATATTCAAATGTTGGCTTGTAATGTTTATTTTTTGGAAATTAGAAAATCATCTATAAAATCAAGGTTATTTTATCAATTCAAAACATCTAGCAAGAGGTGTTCACTTTCATACAAGAAAATATTATTCTCAAGAGCATTCAAGAGCATATTTATCAAGCATTTTTTGTAGCAACCAAGATCTCAAGCATCATGTCAAAGTTTTGTCCAATCGTTCATGTTTTTGGAGATAACATTGTGATGCAGGTTTCAAAGATCAAGTCAAGCATTCAAGTTATATTTTCAAGCATCAAGATTCACATCTATTGAAGCCATTTAATGTAAGATAGCCATCAACATTTCACGTTTACAAATTTTTATTCAAGGGTTTGTTGAGTTGCAACATTGCATTGTTCATTCATCATTCCTTTCAAATTTCATTATTTCAATTCAAGCTTTAATTACCAAAAGGGGGTTTAACCAAGGAAAATTGCCATTCACCAAAAACAAATAATTTTTCCCTCTTTTGTTTGTGTTGTAGGTCCTAGGTTGAAGAAAAATTGAAGAGTGGAGATCTCTAAAGTGTAAAATTGCAAAAGTTGCAAGAAAAGTTGTCAAGATTACATAAACTCACATCTTGGATTTATTATTTGTCATTTTTGAGTGGAACTACTGGTAAATTGCATCTCATATTTTTCTTCAAAGGTTCCCAAAAAATCAGTTCAAAAAGTTGTCCTTAGACCCATTCACCATTTTTGGACACTTAGCAACCAATTTTTGAGGTAAGTTTTAAGTGTCTTCCACTCATCCAATTTGCACAAAATTGACTATTTAAGTTAGAGATAAGCTTCATCAACATGAATCGGTCTTAGTTTATAGATTTAAGGTCATTTTCTATTTTATTTTCCTCTCCCAAAAGTGGTGTTTTAACTTTACCCCCCATCCACACACACATAAAGGAAATTGCTAGATTTTCCATAGAATTGAGTCACCTAAAGGCTGAAATTTAATTTTATCTTGAAGGATCTCATTTCCTTAATGAAACAAAAAATAGGTAGGTTCATTACATCCCATTTCCCCCTTTCTATTTATAGTAATTTTAGTGAAACATTCCAAATTTAGTATAAAACCATATGTTTTGGACCTTTTCACCTATTTTTCTATGTTTCATTATGGTGAACTCGACATTTTGAACATTCAACTTTCTGATTTAGAGATCATCCAATTCCTAGATATAGGATTTTTGTAAGTTTTCTTTGCATCTTAGTTAGGGTTGTCAAAATTGCATTAGTATGCATAGGGTTTTAAATTTGCATTCTTGCATTGTTTAAATTTGAAAAAATTGAAAATTTGCATTCATATTACATTAATTTTGTATAGTACTGACATATTAGTGTATGTTCAATCATTTATATTCAAAAATTGAGTCAAAATTTAATTTCAAAAAGTGTCATATAGTTCATCATTTTTCATTAATTCTACTTGCATTCGGTCATCAAATTTTGGAAAATTTTGTCACAGAAGTTACATTTTGAAACCGGAAATAGAAATCACATATAGAAGCCAATAATTTGAAAATTTTAGTTTTTGAAACCCTAAGCAAGGACTCCTTCACCCATGGGTGAATGCATCCTTGTATAGGAATTCTAACAAAATTTTTAATGCATTTGAGTCTCTATTTTAGCTTCCTTGTTTCCATTGTTTCCATTGTATTTTAAAATTCTAAAAAATAGTTAGTATATGTGCAAGAAAAGGTGTTAATTTGTCTCATTTATTGCAAAATCATAAAAAATCTATTGCATTTCAATATTCAAAATCATCAGACCTACAATACAAGTCTTACAATCTAAAGTATTGCATAAGTTGGATAGATTAATTTTCATGTTAGCATGTTTCCTTTTCAAAGATTAAGACACTTGTCATAATCTTATGACATCTTGTATCTCACCTTGGCTATATAACCAAGGGGTCTCTACTACACAACAATAACATTGAATCATAAATTGATAAGAATACATTTTATTCTTTCATTCATATTCTCTGTTCTTCCATTTGGCCTCAAGATCTTGGCAGGCTATCTCCATACTTTTGATGTGGTTTTGTACCTAGTTAATTCATTACTAGGGGACTTATTTACATGTTTACTTAGGTCCTTGGAAGGAATCTTTCTAGAGGTGTTAGTTTTCATTAGTTGTTATCTTATCTTTTGACTTGTAACACATGTGACCTAGGTAGTTGTGATAAGTTGTCTCATGTCATATGATTAAGAAACTTGTCATAATCTTATGAAATCTTGCATCTCCCCTTGGATATATAACCAAGGGATCTCTCATACATTGTATACATACATATAACATTGAATCATAATTGATAAGAATATAGTTTATTCTTGTCATATTCATCTTCTCTATGTGCTTTCCATTTGGCCTCCAGATCTTAGAAGGCTATCTTCATAGTTGATTCTAGCATGGTATCAAGGTGTGTCGAGTGTCATAAAATAGCCATTATTCAAGAGATGTAAATCTTGAAAAGTTGAGTAGTCTCTTCTCTTGCATCGTATGATGATCTGGAGAATCAGAAAAACTTAATAGAAATACTAGATTTTGGGGGTTCCTCTTTGTGGCTTTTTATTGTAGGTTTAAATCGAAGCTTGTTGGTGCAAATTTGAGCTCATCATTGAGTTTAGAGGGTTTGAGATGTTTCATCCAAATCAGCCATATGAGGCAAAATCTATGAGGGTTTGAAGTTGAAAATTGGTTGCCAAATCCAGAAGGTAGCTCAATTTTGGAGCATTTTGGGTCAAATATGACCTCGCCATCGCATCCAGAAGGGCCAAAAACCCTAATATTGATTGTCAATTCATTGAATTTAGAGCAGTTGTCCATTGAGGAAAAATAAAATTTCCTAGGGAGTCGTATGACCCCCCAAGTCATCATAATTATAAGGTATGACTTTTCAAAAAAGAAAATCATTGGGAATTTTTTGAAAATTAGAAAAATACTAATTCAATATTTTTCTATAAAAGTTTTATCAAAACAAATATTAAAAATCAAAATGTAACACCTCCTTTTTTAAAGTCAAGTATTGAAAACTATTATTGTAACCTTTGTGCGGTACAATAGGGTACCACATCCCCACCATCGACCACCACACAAAATTCATTGACTCATCGAGCGGCCCCCACATTTTCCATGGTAGGTCCTAAATTTCTATCGGCGGTCATATTCAAATACCAATCGATTATAGCAAAACACTGGTGAATAAAAATTATAGGCACCTTACATAGAAACCCAATGAAATTTCATTCAAATTGATGAACAAAAAATCAACCCACACATATAAAGCAGATAGAATAATCCATGGTATGACAACATATTTCAGAAGTAGAATATTCCAAAAAGATTCCATCAAGATTCTACAGTTGAACGCCTGAAGAATAATATGGCATAAGCATAGTCCAAGAGAATATACTTTTGATGGCCCCCTAGCCATCAAATTGTTGACATCATCTTGCATCAGTAGTGACGTCAGCACTCAAAAATACTTTTCCTACCCCCCTCTCATTTGCATTTTTTAGTTTTCAAAGAAATTTTCAAATGCTCATAACTTGTGCTCAAGACCTCCAATTTGCAAGCAATTTTTTTTATTTGGGGAAGAAATTCATGCTCTTTGTAGTGGTGTAATCATTTTTCAGCTTTGGTGTCTTATTTTTCTCAAAATTGTAGATTCTTGAATAATATTTAGTGCTTTTTCCTCATTTTGAGAACTTTAGGAGCTCGTATATTTCTCTTACAATAACATTTTTGAGTGCATTTTTTTTTAAAGTGCATAATTTTTTGTGTATTTTTTAGTGGTATGATCAGATTGATCTAATTTTATACCAAAAATTATACTTGATTCTATGGCCAAATTTGGCATTTGCATGTACTAAGATCAATCCACTTTGTTCTTTTTGGCAAGTGGCATCTGTAATCACATTAAGAATAAAGTTCCAAATTAGATATTTCTTGGGGGGTTTCATGATTGAGTAATTTGAGGGGGTAGTCTTGTGGTTGATTCATTTTTGTTGATCATTTGAGGAGTTATCATGGGATTTTCTATTCATCCTTCTATGGTAATGCTGAATAAGGATAATTATGAGTCTTGGAAGAAAGGTATCTTGACACATCTCAGGTGAATTAAGCTTTTTCCATACCTTTGTGGACTCATACCTAAATCTGACACACATTGGAAGTAATCAATTTGGGGTAATAATAATGATCACATTGTAGGATTAATTGGTACATATATTGGTGTTGATATCCCTATGGATATCTTAGATATCGAGTGTGTTGGTTATTTTTTATGAACCAAACTTGATCTCATCCCTCACCTATGAATCTGCCAAAATTCAATTACTAGTAAGGGTGAGGATTGGCCAACACACAAGTAAGGATTTTAAGGCCCTTCTTCACTTTGGGTTCTATGAGACCCAGGAGGGTGATCCTTAAACATGCTCATATGATATTCATTTTAACAAGAGAATTTCCATACACAAATGAATTCCTTCAAAGTGAAAATGGGAAACATTCATAAAGGTTTAGTTGACCTTTTAATAAAATATTTTCCATTGCAAGGAATAAAGTAACGCTTTCGATGAGGACATTATAATTGAAATTTTTATGATTTTATACTCATTTTAAGCCTCTAGATAGGTGCATTACTAACTCAAATCATTCTTAGATACGCTGATGGAGGGACCAGTGCCTTGTCCATGGGATAATGGAGTCACATTTGCAATTGATCAGTAACACCCTAACAATTCAACTTAGCAATTTGTGGATTATTGGAATACTACTTTATAGCATTCAATTCACTGTGTCTAAAACATAGCTTCTTACCAAATCCTATATCCATTCCTCATAGACCCATGACCTTAATTTAGAATTAAATCAACCCTTTGAATTGAAGCATAAATAAACTCACTCATTTAGTTTAAAAAATAGAACAAAAATGAAATTATCATTAACAATTTCATTCATAATCTACAAGGAAATCACACAAGAGAACATATATTTTAGAACTAATGTTTTTTTATTATTGATGTTATTGTAAAACTATTTATGATCATTACATCATGAATCATACCCTAAAATTGTTCCTAGCATATTCATCAATATATCTATTTACATTTATGCTCCTTTTTGAGCTTATCCTTTTCACCTATACCCTACAAAAATAAAAAAACTTGAACCACCTCCTTTGTAATTAGCGTTGAAATCCCCTTTATAGAATAGGGGAGCAACAAGCTTCCAACTGAATTATGATTACATTTCACATTTCATTTCAAAATGGATTTCACCTTCATTCAAGAGATTCCCCTAGATTGTTATATGCAATTATTGACATAGTAGGGGAAAGAAAAAGACAAAATTCCTCATGATTCATCGAGGGGAGTAACCAAATCACCACAAGGTATCATTAGTTATTGTTGCAACATCCACGTCGAGAAAAAAGTCTTCATTATACCAGCCAAAATATTTCCATGTAAGCATGGAAGAGTAAAAGACAAAAACCATGGACATGTTGACCTGAGAAAAATCCTAATGCAGTGGAAATTGTGTCTTCAAAAACAAAAAATGAGGAGACGCTACTTTGATTCATCAACATCAGAGTAAGCTTGACTAAGTTCCTTGTTCATGATGTAACCAAAGGAACCATCACTACATCCTCATCAGAATCATCTCCACCATCTGAAGGGCTATTAGAGAGCATGATGGGAGAATTATGTTTTAAAGGTAGGCCTTGTGACTCTTGTTTCTTTTCTTGTTCTTCCTTTCAAGCTCAGATGGCTCCTTTCCCTTAAAATTGACCAATTCTTTTGAAATGGTCTTGCTCCTTAAGTTGTAGGTACTCTGGAGAATAGTTTTCTTCCTTTGACCATGAGCTTTATTTTTACCCTTTGGAGCAAAAGAAATTGTAGGGAATTCTTACTCAGCCACAGACCTATCCTCATGACACTCAAACACATTGTGTCATCTAGACCTCCTAGTTGGTTGAATTGACTCACCCAACTTACCCATTTTGCAAAATACAGGGTAGTAGCCATACCAAATCTAAATTGAGTGAATATAAAAAAACCTTAATTCCTAAATTAAAATTGCAAGAAAGCACGCTCACAAACCCAAACAATTTCAATAAGCCTCAAAAATATAAAACTCCCAATTCAAGCTAGAGCATGAATTAAATATAGCTCATACAAAGAACCAACTCACCCAAGATAAAACATCAATGTCTCTACAACTGAAAACTTGACACTCACACACTCCTTCAATGACACACACCTCAAATTTTATGTAGATTGAAAATGGTGAGATCAAACAACGGGAAATATGCATTAAATAGATAAATTTTAGCATGCAGTAATTAATGATTGAAGAAATCCTCACGTGAGTGAGTTGATAGCTTAGTAGCTTAGCTTTGAATCTGGACCATCGATCTTTGATGATTTTGTAAGTGAGGGGGACCAACCACTTCAAGGACTCAGGTCATGGAGAGCCAAGAGAAAAAGGCTTCCCTAACTTACCTCACTCTAAAGGGGTGTTTGAAATAAGGGACGATAATGATGAGGACTATAATTTCCTTTGATCACTCTGCTAACTCAAAATTAGGATTAGGGCTAGGCGAGCTAGTTTTTGAATTTAGTACTATACCTTAGGTAGCTCTCTGCCTAAGGACAAAAGGGAATTTTTTGGATGACAGTGTGATGTGTTGGCATATCTTAGGTTTGCTGGCATTCGTATGACTAGAGGACTGAAAATATTGTACGAACCATCAGAAAACAAGTTGATGACCTAGCTAGTGACTTCTAAAGGAGAAAAATAGAATTATGAAGTATGAAAGATATAAATGGATGTGATAAAATAGATAGATAAGAGCTAAAGTGACAAAGATAATCTCACCAAGTTGTCAATTCTCTAGCTAGCTCCAAAAGCACAACCACCTACACACAAGAAAGATGAAAAATTTGTTGGGGTTGTATAGGGGCTTCCTCAATCCGACTCCCATTTTTGGTGTTTCCACCTCCATGGACAACTAAATAGCAATGATAAAGAAGTAAAGAAAGAAGGAATACAAATAAAACTAAAAAACAATATATAGCTACTCAATCAAATCATAAAGGAGAGGAGCAAAATGTTACCACCTCCAAAAAGAGCTCACTATCCAATGATGGAGAAAGAAGGCTTGAACAATCACCATAGCCTTGACTATAATGAAGGGAGGTGTTGTAAAACCTCAAGCCCCTATTGCAATAGCTTGCCTCACACTTGCTTTACAGAGTTGATGGAGTATTTTTTTTGCAATGGACTATTGATAATGTTGGAAGTGTTAAGAAATTGTGAAGAAGGATGAAGTACATGCTTGAAGATTGCAAAAGAGATGATTTGAATGAAGAATGGATGAATTTGAAGGATAAGAGGGAAGAATCTGCCATATTCAGGGTTGGTTGGTTGAAGAGAGACATTACAAATCAACCCCAATTGAAAGTGTAATGCCTCTATCAACTTCAGATGTAGGAATCCATCAGGTATGTAAGTGCATCACACAAACATTTGTGCACTGTGTGCATGTCCCCAAAAAATATTCTTCTATTGACACAACAGGAAAGATGCCATGGAAGGGAAAATTAACCAACTAATGTGGAATCTTTTCCCTTTGGATTTGGTTTCTAAGGTGAGGATGTGTAAAAGAGGAATTTGTGTAAGGGGTACAAATTCGCTCCTATACATTTTTCCCCCACTTTAGCGAGCATGAGTATTGATGAGTGCTTTAATAAATTAGATTAAAGAGTGAATAGGGTTAGAAATTTATACCCCAATTGTCGAGGGAAGAAGACAACATTCTAGAAAGCTTGAAGAGGGGATAGGAAAAAAACAGACTCCATAGTCTGCGAATCCAAGAACATGTAGATTGAAAGCTTCTATGTGCTCACAGACGCAAGGAGGTGACCCCAAGATCTCTCGCCAAGATGAAGGAAGCTCCTTCGAGAGGGTGCCTCACACAGCTCCAGACTCAGAAGAAAGGTGTCTCTCTCCAAGATCTCTCACATAGCGAAACCCGAAGTTCCTATAGGCCCACACTCTCTATAGGGAAGGTTTCTCCCAAGATCTCTACATGAAGGAAACCTAAAACAAAGCACCTTTTACAAACCCACACAAACCTACAAGGAAGCAACCCCCAAGATCTCTCGCATGGAGGAAGCTCAAAAGAAGCACCCTATAGACTCGCAGACCTATAGGGAGGTATCTCCCAAGAACTCTGACATGGAGGAAACCCAAGGAAAGGAGACA
>VDFB02242645.1:0-13904 GCA_007258455.2 Sequoia sempervirens | reverse complement strand
TCCTCTTGCTTGCTCTTATGTTCGATTAAGTTATATTAATGATTTCTTCAATTACTAGAGCACTACGCTCCACCTTCTTTCCTTTACTAGTAACAATAGCACTAGCTTCGAAGGACTTAGGTAGTGTAGAGGCAAGGGTGGAAGCTATTCTTCTAGATCTCCTTGGTCTAAAGAACTCTCCTACAATAATAGCTTCTCTTGCTTTAGCCACCTTAATATTTTCTTCTATGTATCCTTCATTGCTTGCCCATTCCTCTTAATCTCAGGTTTCTTTAGTTTCATATGCACTTCTAATGATTTTTCCTCATATATCCCATACCTTGCTTGTGAGGGATCCTTAGGAATTTTGAGCAATATATCCACATATCCATTGAATTCATTTTCAAAAACTTCATATCCAAGAGGCATAATCCATACCATCCTTGGTTGAACAACCTCAATAATACACTCATCAGATGTAACAAGAAAGGTTATTTCCCTTTCATATTTGTCCACAAGTTTACGAGTAATTCTCTCCCTTTCATGCATCTTCTTTTGAAACACTACAAAGAATGTAGTTAAGCATCATCTTGATCCTGTAAGTCACCTAAGTTGTGCATGTCTAGTCTAGAATTTTATGTGCCACTATTCTTCTTTTGTCCCATATAACATCTTTTCTTTTGGGAAGCTCTTTCTTGAAGTAAAACAATAAACATACAACAAAAGTGCCAAACTTAAATGCATACTTCTTTCCCTTGTTATCTTTAGATTCTCAAGAATTTGTTTCCAAAGAAACTCACATAGATCAAAGTATTTTCCATTTACTACCATTTCATGTGCAATATAGATAGTTGTGGCCAAAATTGAATTTTATCTGTTTGTAAAATAGATCTTATGACCTATCACCATGGAAGCATATATCTCACAGTAGGATTCCAAATAGGTTTAGTCGTTAAAGCCCTTTTGTGATATTTCTATCAAGATTAAACTATGTAGTGTTATAATTCAAACTCATTGACCTATTTTTCATGAGTAGTGGTTCACAAGAACCCATCTCTCATGATAATGAATGGTCTGAGTATGTACAGGATCATGATGGGCCAAAAAGTGGCGATATGATGGATATGTGTAGGGTATGTGGCTAACGACTTTCTTTTTACCCAAAATTGATGAAATGAAAAGGGTTTTTAAAGGAGATTCTTAGCTTTCCACCACTATAAATTATGTTTTACTTTGAATTTAATAAATAATCATTATTCATTTTCTATTTAAATTATGACTAAAGTCCTGATTGATAGGTTGATTGAAAAACATCTATAGCTTTCAAACGGTATCACATTTTTTGAATCTGAAACATGTGTCACATGCTATGCTTTGCATACTATAGGATGAAAAAAAATTGAATTTCATGAAGTTTTTACCAAGTGAAGGTTGTTAGATATACGATTTTTTATATTTTTTTAGAGTTGTAATAAAAAATAATAATTAATTATTTTCTTGGAAAAAAATTACATAAAAATATGCATCACATCGGGACATGAGTCCTCTACTTTTATATAAAATATTATCATTTTATTGTGGTTAGGGTGGTCAGATAGACACCTAGTTCTTATTTTTTCCTTGAAATTTAAGTACTTCTACATTGAAATTTCAAATTTTCACCAAATAGAATTAAAAATAAAAAATAAACCTAGTAGTTTAGAAACTACATTCAATTTTCCACAAATTCTATTCTTACATATTTTTGAAAATAATATAGATAACATTGGTGCATCAAGTTGCCTAACTCTAATTTTTTTGAATTTTTCACCACTTAAGGGCCTATTTTTTCCATGATGATCATGCACATACCCGTCCACTTAACACTCATTGCATCTAGGTAATGATCGCATAGGTGAAGCACTAAGCCTTCCTGGGAGGTCACCTATCCTAGTACTACTCTAGCTCAAGCGTGCTTAACCACAGAGTTTTTTTCTAAGGTTAAGCCCACTTAGCTTGCAACCCCATGTGTAAAACCTTCAGCAAGTGTTTTCATAGGTGGCACTAGTTAGTTCTATAACAACTTCACTCATAATAGACTTAAGTATCAGTATGGGTCTGGTATCACACAACCCTGTATGTAGTACCCCTCCATTCTCACCTGGGATATGTAGGTAGTCTGGCTAAGGAATCATAAGAGGAAGATGGGACAAGAGCTTCTAATGGTATTTTGTGAGTATGATATTACATTATGAATTGCATTTAATTGGTAATGTTTTTATATAGATACAGTATTAGGTGGTGATGCAGTGAATTAGTAATTGTTCATGATGATATGATATGATTTGTTAGTTTAGAAATGATTAATTTATCGGTTACATTATATTGTTTGGATAGATGTGATGAAGGGCCGATTAATGGCTTTCCTGTTGGTGCCACACTGCAGCGTGATTCCTCTCACAATACAATGCTTTGATTTTATATCGCGTATGCACGTAATACCGCGACCCCGTTTGTATGCAAAAGGATTGCGGTACATGAAGTTTTCAATTCCACTGCCCGGCCGGGCGAGGCTGACACCAACCAACCCAGCGACATAATCTTGAAGTAGAGATGACTTGGGGATGTCTGATCCCATGATGTCAGACAGTCTTGTTTAAATGGTTTTGTACGTTCTTGTAATTGTCATCATTGTGGTTTGTGGTTGTGTTATCTCGTATTTTATTTAATGTTGGTATTTTATAAGCTGTGATTTATTTTATTTAAATGATGGAAATGATTGTTTATTTTAATGTTAGATTAAATTGTATTTAAATTTTTAAAATGTGTTATTTATTTTTAAAAGTCATGAGTTTATTAAATGATAATTAAAATATTAAATTGTGTTTTATTATTATAACTAATTATCTTGTTGAGGATAATTGTTAGAATAAATTATTTAAATTAACTAGATAATGTGCTTTGCAAGTAAAGTTGTAAAAACAGAAATTAAAACAAAAAGTATTGAAAATAGAAAAATAAATAAATAAAAGAATGAAAAAGTTGTGTGAACGAATGAGAATTGAGATTTAACTGAAAAGCTTGCTTTTAAAAAAAATATAATATTTTTTATTTATGATTTTTGAGAGCTTTTGCAATGGAATGGTATTATCTTTTATTTAATTAAATTTTTTGTGAGTTTTCTGACATAGAGAGGATTAGTGTTACAGAGTTGCACAAGTTTATGGATTATGTATTTTTGAATCTGGGGAAAATATTTTTCAATCTTTTGCTATAATTTTGAGGAGAGTTCTAGAAAGGGATTTGTAATTTGTTACTGGTTATTCTGGAGAGTCTTCTGAACAAAGGATCGGATTTGAGTTCGAGCACAATTACTCAAAGGAGATTCGAAGCAGGAAGGAGAAGCTCTTCGTAAAGGCTGTTAGAAACCAGTTTCATCAGATTCCCGAGAGCGCAGGACTCCAGGTTCCACTCTCTTCTCTTAATGGTTTTAAATCTGTAAAAGGAATAAAGAGGTGTTTTAGAATCAATCTCTGTTTGAAAAAAAAATCTTTTTGTGGTTTAGATTAAAATGATTTCTTTGAGATTAGAAAATGAATAAACAAATAAGTCTTCTTTGAAAGGAAAAATTCTGGTTGAATTTGGAAATCATGTTTTGCAAACAAACTGAAAAGAAACTCTTCGAATTTCGTTTAGTTATGCCCTATTTCTCTCTATTATTTTTCTTTGGAAAAAGAAATCAATCTTCGTATTTGGATGGTTTTGAAATATTATTTTTGATAGTCATTATTATATATTTTAAATATGTGTTATTCTATATTTCACACAGAAAATTGTGTTCTCTGTATTTTATGTAACTATATATATATTTTTTCATGGAAATCTTTATTGTTTCGAAATATTTGTATTTGGGCCAAATCGAATGAATCGATAAAATAAAATTCAAAATTTTGAAGTATGTAATTTTATTACAATCAAATAAAATTTTATTAAAAATAAATAAAATTATTTATTAGATTGGGGAGGGACGGCATTGGCCGAACCCCCCGTACCCTATGCGGCTGATTGACTGCCGCACAACAGTCTTGAAGACTGTTGTGCACAGTCCCTACAGGGACTACCGTGGGTAGTCCTTGCAAGGACTGCGACGGCAGGCCTCAGCCTGCAGAGCTCTTTTTTTGTTAATTTTAATTTTATTTAATTTTAATTTAATTTAATTTAATTTAATTTAATTTAATTTATATATATATATGTAGTTTAATATATATTAATATATATATATGTTTCATTATATATATAATTCAGAAATTTTGAATATAAATTAATAAAATATTTTGTAATTATATGTTTTTAATTTTAGGAAATAAATAATGAGATTTTTATGTATATATATTTAATGTAATTTGTTCAAAATATCAGTGTAATTTAAATATATATGTATAAATACATTTGTATATATATATACTATGATATATATATAGGTGTGTATATATTTATATATATATATATATATATTTTATATTTATAAAAGATATACTGAAATCTTTCTTATGATTGTAAAAAGCTTAGGGATTTAAATGGTGTTGATTAGATAGAAATAGAGAAGCACAATATAGGTTGTCTGGTTAGAAAAATGGAGTTCAAAGTTTTGTTAATTATTAAAAAGGAGAAATTATTTATCATTTGTATTTTATTTCATAGAATTCTTTGTGGGAGTAGAGTTTTTTGTGATAGGATAAAATGTGTTGCTAGTTATGTTATTTTGAACTTCAAACCCTTTGGAGTGGCTTATTTTTCCATTTTAATCATTGTTGGCTTTCCTTTCTATGCAGAAACCCCGTTGTAAATTGTGAGTTCAATTTTAGTTATTATTAAACTCAGTCTTCTCCAGAGGCATGATTTATTTTCTTGGATGTTTA
This sequence comes from Sequoia sempervirens, assembly GCA_007258455.2. Classification (NCBI taxonomy): domain Eukaryota; kingdom Viridiplantae; phylum Streptophyta; class Pinopsida; order Cupressales; family Cupressaceae; genus Sequoia; species Sequoia sempervirens. The sequence continues at coordinate 9,027 of VDFB02242645.1, read as the reverse complement.
TTCTTGTCTTTTGTGATTAGAATATTACATGATTTTGAGCGTTATTATTTGGAAGGGTTGTACGAGGTTGTGGTCATTGTCATTACGAGTTATCGCGAGATGGTTTTGCCTCGCATGTTTTGTTTTGAGTTATATGTTTTATTCGTTATAGTACAACCCTTGCCTGGTTTTGATCTATGTTAAGGGTCTTAGGGAGAGTGGCTCTTCATGGGGGCTGGTGCCTCAAGTTGGAGGAAGGGCTAGGAGATCCCATGAGAGCTATGTGATGACACTCTCCACTAGACACCCGTTTGCTTTGTTGCTTATTGCCTCTGGAAATGCATTTTGGATGTTGTATCAGTTCTACTGGATTTGTACTCTTATTGTTGATTCAGATTCTTGTGAAAATGATTTATGAATGTTCTTTGGTGACTTGTTTAATTGTTATTGCTTTGTTTAATTGTGATGTGTTTCATAGCTTTATCTTGTTATGTTTGATTCGTGAACGTTGATGGTTATTTCATTGTATACCTTGAGTTTGTAATTGTATTTGTACTATGTTGTTCATGGAGTCAGTTTGATAATCATGGTCGAGTTAACTTCCTTGTCACCTCTGAGCACGGGGGGTGAGTTATTCATAATTCACATGGTTGGGTGGAACGTGCTCCGCACTCGTTGGGTTCCCCATCAACATCCTATCTTCTTAGTGTTTCCGTAGTTGGAGTTGTACCAGTGTTCCTTTGTAATTCAGATTTCATTGTAGTTATATTCTCCCACACATTGGGAAATTTGATGTAATTATTAATCAAGAGCTTGTAATGTAATATTAAAATGATAATGTAATATTTAGGATCAATCGTAACTTGTTAAAAGAGATTCATTATGATTGTATTATGTGATGTATTAATATTCTCGCTCTTGGTTATTGGATGTATTCTTATTCATGGTTTATAATATTAATAGTTATGTTGTTATCTTTTACTTTCATTGTTAGTTGTTTGTGAATGTATTTAATATGTAAATGTAATTAATGTACAAATGCATGTTTACTTTGTGTATCATTTAAAAAAAAATTATTTGCTATGTGTATGTTCTCTGGGGTTTGCACGACGGGCCTTACACTGTAACATCTTTAATCACTTCCTTGGTTATTAGTCCAGGAATTTCATCCCATAGAAACTTGTCATGTAGTCTACTTAAAGCTAGTCTTACATATTTTGCATCAACATCATTGTTGTAGTTAGGGAACTAGTTCCAAACATCTAGCTTCTTCCCCACCAGGTTAACATATTCTAGTTTCAAAAGGTGATTATCTCCAGTAAGCTCATTGGTCCAAAGTTCTCTAATTTTTCAAGTGACTATATTCTTCTAATTTCCCATGTATGTAATCCCTAGTATCTTTTGTAGGAAAAACCCTATATGGAATAGTCAGGAAGGAACCGACGGGGTCATTTTCAAATACTTTCATTGTATACCTCTTAAATTTTGGTCTAGGAATCTCAGCGATGTTAACAATGGTTGGGGTAGCCATTTTAACTTTGATTTGAGCTTCAAATGCTTATGAAAATAAATTTTGTTGTAAACCCACAAAGCACAATAAGTCATAAATACCTTTTATATGCACAACAGAGTCTAGGGTTCAAGTACTCTGCACCAAATTCTCTTTGAATCGCCTTCAAATATCCTTCAAATCACTCTGCTTTCTTCAAATATGCAAATGTGATTGAAATTGACTTAGTATCTCACTTTAAATCTTTTTGATTTCCCTAATTCTACAATAAATGCTTCAAATTCCATAAAGTTTATAAAACCTTCACTGATAAACAGTAAACCCTAAAATTCTCCACATTTCTTCAAATTTGCATATTTTCTACTAGATTCTTCTCCAAAATTTTAAGCATGTCATTTTATACCATATATCTTTATGTCACTCCTTGACACCTCATATTTATAGGGGGTTGTTTGATATTTTTGTTATTGCTCCCCCTCAGCCCATGCTTAGGTTTAATTATAAAAGAATTATCTACACTAGAGGGAGGTACAAATGAAATGCCTCACGATCTTTCATATAATCTCCTCTTAGGCAGACCATGGATTCATGACATGAATGTGGTTCCTTCTACTCTTCATCGTAAAATAAAGTATATTTATAACAAAAAAAATAATACAATAAAAGCTGACCCTAAACCAAATAGTTGTTTGAACATTGAGAAAGGCAAGGAAAATTCTTTGAATACATTGACACCAACTACACAAGTGGAACCTGTGCAAGAGAAAGATAAAGAAAAAAATATTGAGGAAGTCACAAATCTATTGGAAGATGATTGGGGTTCCTTGGATTTCACACCTACATTCATGGGCGAATACAAGATCACAAAAAAAGAGCCTAAAAAAGGGAGAAAAAAAAAAGCAGTAATGTCAACACAAAATTTGAAAGCATCCACCTCAACCACCTTAGAAGAAGAAGAAAATTACACAACAAAATTTGATGAAGTTAATTATGAGTAATAACCGGATCCAAAAGAAATGAAAAAGCTTTATAGAAGAGGTTATGAACTTATGAAACAACTTGGTTATTGTGGAAAATGATACATTGCTAAAGAACAAGGTATATGTGTCCCTATAGAGCCTAATACACAAGAAATGACTAGTGGTCTTGGTTATTGTCCCTCGAAAGAAACAAAAAATCCTTCACTCAATACCAACACTATTGTAAAAGATTATCCTAAGCCAAATTTAACCTTGATGCATCCTGAACTAATAGAAACTATCGGTATTGGTTACTATCCTTTGAAAGAAATGAAAGAATTATAGAAATATTCGCTTAATATCAATGTCACCATGCAAAACACATATGATTGGAGTTCGTTAGATTCTATGCCCTCCTTTCAAGGAGAGTATAAAATCTCACAATCTAAAGAGTCTTATGCAAGTATGACACCTTGTACTAAGCAAGAAATATCTTTGTCACAAAATAAAGGAACACCTTCTAATATTGATCAAGAGAGTATCTTGTCGAGACTCCTCCAAGATCATTTTATATCTCTATTGAGAAAACGTGTCTCAACTTTACAATTATATATGGTTTATTATTAATAGGATGTATATATATTTATTTATGTATTTCCTAGTTACACTAATAGGTGTATACAATGGTAACAAAGAGAAAAATGTGAGTGTTTTAACATTTTTAGGAAGCTCCGAAAATGGCTGACATACATTAAATAATTATATTATAAATCTAGACCATTCGTTATTAGGTTTTAGATCTAATGGCAGATATTTTTTTGGCTTGTATTTCCCTAGAATGTAACCCTATTTTATGAGGGTGTTGTATTATCGCTACGGTAGAGACGATCATGTATTATGAGAGTCTAATAGTAGTTGTGTTTTCTCTTGATCTCTAGTGGTGATACTCCTATGAGAAGCTTTCTTACAAGTATATTGTAATCAAGTTATGATTTTTGAATAATATATTAGGAGAATTTTGGAGTGTGAGGTTGTTCTCCTGAAAGGGTTTTCCCTACGTAAATCATTGTGTCGTGGTATGCATGATATTTATATTATTTATATTTAAGTTTTTATAACTGTTAAAGATTTACAAAGTTTTGTATTTTTCTCCTCTCAAGATTAGTGTAAGAAGTTGTTCTGCTACCTTGGCTTCCTTACAAATGGTATCAAAGCTTGATCACTTTTGGTTTTAGTTGTGGGTTGTTAGGTTTTTTGAACTAATCCAGATTTGAGTAGGAGCTTGTGCAGAAGACACTTTGTGATCTTGTTGTAGGAATTTTCATATGGAAAGTTCATTGAGGAGAATAGACGCACTACTGAATTTGACACCATTTTTTGATGGACGTTCATCGGTTGTTCGACAAATATTTGTCGAACAAGCGACGAAATTACAAAAATATTTTTGTCACTATTTTTTCGTCAAAAGGAAGATGACGAATTAAAAGTCAAAATAACAGCGTAGATTCGTCAGTCGTCGGCATCATAAAATGACTCAGATTTTTGTTGGAATATCAATGAAAACTTCATGTATCCACTGACAAATTACACCAGAAGTTCATCACCATTTCGACGAAATGGGAAAGGAGTAGCGTCGAAACAACACCAGAAGTTTGTTGCCATTTTGACAAAATAGGAAAGGAGTAGCATCAAAACAACACCAGAAGTTTGTCGCCATTTCAATGAAATGGGAAAGGAGTAGCATCAAAACAACACCAAAATTTTGTCGAAATTGTGATGAAATGGGCAAGGAGTTATGACGAAGCCTTCATCGCAGCTATAGCAACTTCATCGAACCTTTTTGGCGATTCATCAGTGGTTTTCATCAAAATTGTGATGAAACAGTGCAATTTAAAAAAAAAAAATTGTTGAAATGTACCATCACGAGACTGATGATTGATCATACATATAGACTGCAAGATGCATAGATGCATAGAAAAAGCATTACACTTGAGATGACTGATCATACATACAGACTATAGGATGCATAGAAAAATCATTACACTTGAGAACAACCAAGGGCTAACAAGGGAAGGAGTTAAGAAACAACTCTACCTATCATCACAGTTCTGATGTTCCCCCCGAGAGAATCCTGCAAAGACAAGTTTACAATACCAAGTCAAATAATATGAAAAAGACTTACTTCCATACAAATTAAATGATTATTCTCATAATGGAAATTGTCTAATTACAACAACAATTCCATGAAAGGTTATCCATGCTTCATAAGAGATGACTGATCATACATACAGACTGCAAGATGCATAGAAAAATTACACTTGAGAACAACCAAGGGGCTAACAAGGAAAGGAGTTAAGAAACATCTGGATTGAAGAGAAAATGTGTAGGGAACATGTTGAGCAGTGTCAAGAGAAAGAGCTTGTAGAACATATTGTTGACCTAATCAATCTCTTGAACAACTTAAACAAAATTAAAATACTAACACATACATGAGACATGTAATGAACTTGCAATATCTATTATCTTTTTTTTTTTGTATTGAAAATAGTTTAAGGTCCATTACATATCAGTAAAATTCCTATTCATCATTAGGATTAGTACAACATCAAAGCATTTCCATAACAGGAAATATACCATATCAATACTTTACATAGCAAGAAAGAAACCAAAAAGCACCGGTTGTTTTCAAAACCAGCATAGACAATACAAATTTCTATTAAAAGCACCACAAGTTGCTACTATTCAAATCAGCATAAACAATACATAGTGTTGATTACATTCTCCTCATTGTTGACTTCTTCAATATCAAGGTTCGCCATTGTTTCTCCTTGGGGGTCCAACTATTGGGAGCTGCGTTGTCTTTTTGGGCTTGCAGCTTCATCAGTTGCTCTTTGGATCTCATCAAATGTCTGGTGGAACAACATGGTCTCTTCCAAGCTCAACCTATAGGCGGGTCCACTTCTCAGATGCTCTCTGGTATTGTTAGCAACACCTTTAGTTATTGACTTCAAGAAATTCTCCATTGAGATCTCCACAAGAGTTGAAACCTGCAGAGCAACAAAGTAGAAAGTGAGTCTCTTGCAAGACTCAGTAAGTACCCTCTTGATACCCTTAAATTTATCATCATTTCTCACCTTCCACAAATGCCACATGATCTCATTGGATAATAAATACCAAAATAGCTTACAATCAAACTTGAGCTTGAAATTACAAAAAAAAATATTATGCCAATTAATTTTACCATTGCTATTCGGACCTTCAACTTATGGCGAGGAATAAGTACCAAATTTCGAGCATAAAAACATTTTAAAAGAATATGTTTGATAACTTTGCAGTGCTAGCGATATTGCAGAAGTTTTCAACACTTTCCTTGAAAGCTAGATTTTATAGGGATCTATCTTTTCATTAATGCAGAGGTAGGTAAGGAGAAATAATTATAATTGTAACATATTCATAGTCCAGGTAAAATTATGTTCATAATTTGTATTCCAATGGACTCAATTTTATCATTATACTGCCCATCTAATACCATATTTTAATCCAGGGTTCAACTATCTGAGATCTAAAGAAGCACCTTCAATTAACCATTTAAAGTACTATAAAATAAGGTAAGACTTTTACTTGAGAAAGATTGGGTACACTTGTAGGATTAAAGTTCTTGCAATCATTAGGATTTATTGGCACACAGACACAACCTACAACATATGAAGTAATGGATGACTACAATTTAGTGAAATGGTCCTTAATATGTGACTGGTTTGCAAATTGATTGGTAGAAAATAAGGTTACAAACAGATCTACATAAAAAATTATGAGGACAATCTACTGTAATCATCAAAATAGATGAAAAGTCACAAAAGGAAAAGATTTGAGGCTACATCTCCCAGAGCCTTAAAACACAATACGAAGCATAAAAAAAAAAAAACAAACCAATTTTTGCATGAATAAAAAATGGTGCCTTCAGCAAGTGATTCATATGCTTTCACACCTGACATGGGACATTAAGAAGATTTTAGTCTTCCTCTGTGAAATTAACTACTTACAGAATAAACCCAAAAACCAATATTATATACCTCCATGTCTAGCTGAGGGTAGGTATAAGAGAAAAAAAATTCTTCAATGCAATGCTGAAAAATATCAATGTGTGTGTAGGTTTGTATTACTCAAAATATCATTTCATTGCCTAAGGAAAAATACCAAAGTGATGTTTTAAATTTCAATCTTCACATAGGCTCCCTTATTGCTACACATGCATATACAAGAATTATTCGAGCTCTAAACTATTCAAATATTAAGGATTTAATTAGCTATAAGATGGAAATTTGTTGTTTAGACATAATCCATCATCTTTTACATATCTTTATTCACTCCTAGCGCTTCAGATAAATTTGTGTAAATGAGACAGAAATGTGAATCTTTTTATGACAAAGAAAATTCTTAAAAGGAGCGGTGAGAGAGCAAAGGGTAGGGGGAAAGAGAATGCTTGAATGTATAGCAAAGTATAACATTTTGATCATTATAACAATGAAATGAATATTAAGTTTGAAGCATTAATATAATTTACAACATTTATGATCAAGAATGAATGTAAGTAGAGAAACTTTTGCATACCTGTAGATGGTACAAAATTTCATGGTTAAGATGAAGCCTCCCATCAACAACAAGATCCAAATATTCGTGTATCTATCTCAATCGAGCCTCTAAACCCTTCAGAGCTGTCTATTTTTCCACTAACCTATTATGCACAAAAGTCAAATTTTAGAGTTATGTCACCACTAAAAATAGAAGAAACAGAGTTTTGAAACCAAATCCACACACAACACAATGTGGTATTCATACAAATCCATACAAACAAACTAAACTCAGAACATTGGAATGGAAACAAATTCAAATTATGATGTAGAGCATGGATTTAGGTTATAAAGAATCATTTTTCTGCCACCATATTGAAAAGTTAGAACTTTCTTTCATCTTTGCATATTGATTTGATGCTTCAAATGATGCATTTCTTATATTGAAAAGTGCATTACCTTATTGAACTTATCTTTGTTTCAAGAATAGTTTAATTCTCTTACTTAATGTACAACCAATGTGAATCTATGGAAGCTAATTTGGCCCTCCCTCACATCACTCTCAATTCCCCATACCCAATCATATAACATTAATCATTCATTCATCCATTAATAACATATAAAATTCATTCATCCATCCATTAATAACATATAACATTCATTCATTCATCCATTAATAACATATAGCATTCATTCATCCATTAATAACATATAACATTCATTCATTAACATATAACATTCATTAATTAACATATTCACATTCATTCATTAACATATAATATTCATTCTTTCAGTTTTTACATATTATCAAAATAATGGTTGTCATGATACAATTACAATCACTTTTTTTTGTTTCTTTTTTAAAGCTACATAAAGCTGAAGTGGAGTATCATTTTCTAAATCAATATATGTCCCCCTTTAGTTGTTGTGCCCTCTACTTGTGATCTTAATGTACGCGTAGTCATCTACTCATGACATGGACGCCGCTTCAAGGGGGGATCTGCTGCAATAAGAAAGAAATGTTAAACTGATATGTTTTATTATTATTGTTACAAGTATTTCATTAATTAAAAGAACATTAGAGTGGTTCTCTTTACGTGATGGGTCCACATCATGTTCCTGAACTTTTTTTATAGACTCATGCTTAACATGTTGAACACCCTCTAAATCCTGATCTACAGTTGAAACACGAAAGGTTACATTAATTAATACACCAATTGAAATTAAATATGTTTAAGAGAACATGAGGGTGGTCCTCTTTACCTGATGGGGCCACATCATGTTCCTGATCTTCTCTAGCCCGATCATGCTCAACACGTTGATCACGCTTTACATGCTCTAAAGTTGAAACACGAAAGGTTATATTAATTAATACACCAATTGCAATTAAATATGTTTAAAAGAACTTTAGAGGTCCTCTTTACCCAATGGGGCCACATCATGTTCCTCGGGATCTTCTAGCCACCGATCATGTTTCAACATGTTGATTACACTCTACATGCTCTAAAGTACCTAGATGCACACCATGACCTTCATCTACACGTTCTGCTTCACCCTCACCAAGCTGCATTCCATTGTCATGTGCAGTATTATCATTACTTGAATGTTTAAAACAAATAGGCATGTAATTACTTTATGGTGGAAATTAATATTGAATAGATTGCACAAGTATTCAATTTTAAATAAACTTTATTGAGTTTATTTACTTGTGTGTTGGATGCAATGAAAGATTGTGTTTTCCCAGTCAAGAATCTTAGGCTCAGCCACGGATCCAAAGCCCACTGAAGGAAAGCTTCAAGTCATCTTCTGTGGGAACCCTGTTGAATTCAGAGTCCTACATTTTTGCATAAGATCATGAATTTTGCTTCTATGGTGTGATAAAACCAAAATTGTTTTCAATTTATTATTTGGATACAATATTTCATTTATTGATATTTACAATTCATGCAGCTAATTTCATATAACCACCAGAGCCAAGTTTGTGTTGCTCGTGTTTTTCTAGTCTTGC
>VDFB02242644.1:0-11587 GCA_007258455.2 Sequoia sempervirens | reverse complement strand
TGTACATGTTGAGCACTCTATAATCTAGACACATGCACCAAGTATCATCCTTCTTACATACCATCACCATAGGTGAGGAGTAAGCACTTTGGCTATGCCTGATGATTCCTGCCTCTAGCATCTCTTCAACAATCTTTTCTATCTCACTCTTTGTATGTGTGGATACCGTAAGGCCCGCATAAGCCGGTGGTTGGCCTCCCTCGGGACTAATCAGATGGCATGATCATGATCCTCTTAGATGGTAGTCCTAAGGCATAATCTCTAAGAACAACCGAAAGGACGATCAAATTATAGCTTCTGCAACTGATGAGTAGGAGCATTAGATTGGAGATACTTCTAGTAATGAACATAGTTGGGGCCACAAATCCATCCAATCCTTTCTTAAGCAACTTTTTCATTTGATGAGAGCTTACCATTTGTGGGGATTTTTCCTTCAACCCCCTTATCTCTACTACCCTTCCTTATGATTGAAATCTCATGAATAGTTCTTGGAAGTTCATCTCAATCATTCCCAATGTAGTAAGCCATTGTACTCCCAAAACAATATCTATTGCACCCATGGATATCGCATACATTGGGGTATCAAGTTGATAATCTCCCATGGATAATTTAATGCTATGACACTTCCCTGGACAACTAATTGTACCACCATCTGCAATCAAAACTTGAAACTCTGGGGCTAGACATATGAAACAATTTAGACAAGTAGCTAACTTTTGTTGATGAAATTATGAGTACTACCTGAGTTGATCAACACTGTTACCTTCTACTTCTTTAGGAACCCCACCACCTTGAGAGTTTGTGGAACGCTGAAACCTAAGAGTGCATGAAAAGAAAGGATTGGTTGAGAATCATGTGATTCCTCATTGACTCCCTCTTTCACATTTGTCTCCTCTTCCTCACGGGGACCTTCAATATAGAACAATTTCTTTTCACTACATATTTATGTCCCCGACTGTATTTTCTATCACAATTGAAACACAACCCTTTTTCTCTTTTTTCCTCATTTTTTTGTGGAGTCAACCTAATAGGTTTTATTGAATATTCTTTCTCTCTTGTCACATTAACCCCTTGCTTCTTAGGAATCAAATACTTCTCCTCTACCCTACATGCTAAGATAAAAGACTCATTTATAGAGCTAGGACTAAACATGCGTGTACCTCATGTTGAATGTGATCCTTGAGACCCCCCAAGAATAAATCATTCAAGTTTTCCTTTGTAATTGTATCCACTCTTAAGGATAGATTTTGGAATTGTTGAATATAATCCTTAACTGATCCCATTTGTTGAAGTTTATCCAATTGGCTAAAGAAGTTGTTTGTCACGCTATTGCTATATTGTGCTTGGAGTTCCTTTGTAAAAATTGACCATGAGACGGTGAGCCCCTTTTCCCTTCGATGAGCATAAAGCCAACGATACCAAAATGAATTGATTTGTTCTAGATATAGGAAGCCATCGTGACCTTTTGTCCATTTGGGATTTGTGTACTTAAAAAAATCTCCATTTGGTTTATCCATGTTAGAGGATCCTTACCATAGAACATGTGCATATCCACCTTTGGAAATAAATTCCTAGATCCCATAGGAGTACTAAAGCTTGTGTCAATGGTAGCTGACCTAGAATTTTCACCTTGGGCACTTGAGAACTCCTTTCTTGGTTCAGCCATGTAGGTGCTTAACATGTTTCTTAGGTCACACATATCCATCTTAATTGAGGAAATGTCTTCCTTGACCTTAGTTATTTCCTCATTATGAGTAATATCCTTGATTGTTACACCATCCTTATCAGGAGTCTTCCCTGGAGTGACAACATTCTTTTTACCCCTTGTTGCGTGCCCCCACATGATGGAAACCACAAATGTTGAAATAAATCACACAAATGAAACTAAAATTATCTAAAATTTTTTACTGTAATCTCCTTTAGTATGTCTTCAAAAACCCAATAAAAATTAGACTCCAATTCAACAATATGTGCGAGATATGTAGATTCCAAAAAAATAGTGTAGAAACCCTAATTCTGCAATAATTCGCTTAATTCTGCTCCAATTCTTCTAAAATATGTATTGTAGCTTCTTCAATATGTTCTTCAAAACCCTTTAAAAATCAAAAAAAAATTGCCAAATCTGAAAGATATGCTCTTCCCAAAATCGCCTCCAAAATTGAGAAAAACCTTGCCTCTATGGTGCCAAGATCATGCTCTGATACCACTTGTTATGAAATAACTTGCACAATAGAAGAATATGATATGAAATATGCTGCAAATACTTGATAATAACTGAGAATAACAAGCCACTTCGAGGGGGAAAACCTCCAAATATCTCTAATGAGAACACACTTCACAACTTGATGATGAAATAAGACTCACAACCTCCTATATATACCTATTTATGCCAAGGATATCACCTAGGCCGACTTAGACACAACTAAATAACAATATACTAATGATAATATGACTTAATAGAGAGTTAAGATAGCCACAAGCTGACTATTCATAACCGATGTACAATAATATTGGGCGAGTAAAAAATGCTTAAGAGACTCTAGTTACCCACTAAAAGGGAAATCAGGGTTAGTAACACCCAAATGAAGCAACCCACACCCCATAGGAGGCCTTGGAAAATAATACACTAGATAGAGTGGGCCAATTTGGGTTCCAAAATAGGTGACCAGATGGTATAAAATCTATGTTGTAAATTGAAACTGATGAATGCAAATGCCATTGCTAGTTCAAAGTGGGAACCATAGGCAAGTTAGGAGAAATTCAAAGGTAGCCCTACCAAGGTTTGTAGCTCTTGAAAGCAATTCTTGACCCCACTTCCAATATTTCCACCAAAACTTGGAAATTGATACCAATTTAATGAACCATATCACACAAATTGCCTTCAAAACTTAGTCAAAAGTTTCATGATCTTGATTAGAGAGGTGAAACTTGGTTAAATGGATTCATTCCAAGTTAAAAGACTCATAGAGGTCCTAAATTTTTTTTGGCAGAGTTTGGATCCCTTTCCTATGAAATCTTCATTCTAGGTTAAAAGCCTCATAAAGGTCCTAGAAAATTTTCCATAGATTTTGGATCCCTTTCCTATAAAATCTCAAAGCATGTATCCATGACTGTCGAGCCAACAAGCAATTTTCGCTTTGTAAAATAGGGGGTCACCCAATATTCTACTAGTTAATGCAAACCCTATCCTAAAACCCATAATCACTATAGAAGAGCTAGGGATTTATGGATTCCCAAGGTCTCCAAATTATTTTCATTACAAATACCCCTTGAATCTATGTACCAATTTGTTCAAGGTGAGAAGGGTTTGAAGCCCAATCCCCTTCTAAGTAGCCAAACTAGAGGGATGTCCAAAGGAAATGGAATGTCATACAAGAATTTTTTAGGCTTCATCACCATGAAGGGCACACATAATATATTTAGTGAAAGAACCAAGCCATGGATAAAAGGGCCAAGTTGCCAAAATCCTAGGGTAGGTAGTAGAATTCCCAACCCTATGAAATTCTTTGTGATTTTCTAAGGAGCCCAAAGAAAATTGAATGCATAATTTTTCCAACTTCAAGTAATAGGCTTTAGAGGTAACCTAACATTAGGAGTAATATATAGGGGTGGTCGCAAGAATATTTGAACATACCTAAAACTTTCCTATCAAAGAAAGGGGTTACGTAATCCAATAAGCCAAATATTTGTAAATCATAGATTTTGATGTTAGTTTGGTTTTTTTTGTGGGAGGATGGTCAAGTGAGAGGAAATGTGGAGGAATAAGAGAGATGTGGAATAGTGATGTGGCATAAGAGATAATACCATTTAAATTGCACTACATTATTATCCTCCTTGATTGAAATCGAAGATTTGTGAATTTCCTCAATAATGTAACCAGCATAATCATAGGGCTTATTTATATCTCTACTTTGAATATCAACAACTAATACCATTAAATTCACTAGCATTTGAATCCTTTATTGTCCAAGCCCAAAACCTGACACAGTGAGAAGTATGTCTTCACAAAGCAGTACTTGAAGATGTTAGTTGAAAGGTTCCAGTTCTCCACTTGCAAACCTTTGAAATTCCCTATTAGGCCCTCTATGCCTAAAACATGCTAACCAATTTACCCTATAATTGTCCCTATGCCAAGTTGATATTCTCTAGTGAGGGCTCCCAAGTCTATATGTAATTGAGCATTAAGGTTTAGATTTAAAAATTACTAATATAAGCTCCATCCAGTTGCATTAAGAATTTTCCACCTGTTGTGAACAATCCCCTCTTCACAAGGGTTGTAATCATGTGCAATTTACCTAATTATGTCAAAATTTATGAATACATTGGGAACCGCCAACCTTCCCAACCCTAATCTCCATATGTTGCAAATAGACCTCTATCTATCAAGGCTTTTCTAAAAGAGTACTTAAATAGGCCATATCACTAGATTAGAATTATAGGGTCTCTACAATTCTCATTTTTATCAAAAACGATATCTGCTAAAATTCCAAACCCATGCACAATTCTAGGTCTTTTAGATGATCCTAGCAACTAAGCCATTATATCATCATCTAACCCCCTATTAACACCCCTTGACATTCCAACCATAATTTTCCTTTTACGGTTTTAATGGTTGTAAAATTAGGGTTTCAAAATTTTACACTTCGAAGAAGACTTATGTAAAATTCTTCACAATGACACCCTCCAAAGACCCTAAAATACCTTTTGAATCCTTAAAACCAGATAACAATCACCCCTTTACACCCAAAATGCACAAAGATTGTCAAATTTACTTGTTTACCACCAATTGATAGCCCTAAAATTGTTGTGAAAACCCTTGTTCACGTAGAATTTTGTAACAATTTCACTATGATACCTTCTCTTTGTGCTTTGAGTAATGAAAAATGATGTAATTAAGCCAATACCCCCAAGAATTTGGTAGATACAGATCAAATCCACCACCATTGTTGTCGCATGCTTGAACTTTCGACCTGTAGTAGTCATTCTCTATTTTGAATGTGGATTGTTGATCGCCAAAGATCGACGGTGTTCAGAGGAATTTGAAATTATTTCCATGAAGAGAAAGCCTTCCTTTCTTTCACATAAGACCAAGGCACATGTCATCATTTTGAAGATTCATGGGAATAAAATGAAAAGCTTTAAGGTTTTCCCAATAGTGCATTCCTCTGTGAAACATTAGAAATAAATGAGATTGGACACATGGCGCAATTTCAGGAGTTTGGGGGAATAAAAGCTCAGCTCAATATCGCTCTGCGAAGGAGGTTATAGCTAGAGTGAAAAGGTAAGACCCATGTTTATTTCTTAAGACAAAAGCTATTCACTTATTCACAGAGATAAATTCTTTTAGAATAAAGGCCCCTTGATGCACATGCCTTGCATGACTTAAAAGGGTATAAATGCATGTGTTTTAATAAACAACTTAAAGCTACTAGGGAAAAGAGGGGTCAACAATGAACAATAGAAAAGGGGTTTTGTTAGAAGACTTAAATTACTTGTGCAAAAAAAAGCTCATGATTTGATTGGTCAGAGACTCATACACGTCAATATTGTCTGGAGATAAAAAGGTATGTCGCAAGTTTGCGGGAAAAATAATAATATAAAGAGCTTCAACGAACCGAAGAGATTACGTGAAATGTCGACACATGTGCTCTTGGACCCAATAGAGTGCAAAGCTTTTTGCGATAATTAAAATATATTAAAACAATGGGTCCATTCAATATTCTAACAAAAAGGGTCCAGTAAGCATACAAGATGGAGGCCATAAATTCATAACTTGAAGGCTAGGCAACCTAGGTTAAAGGTCAACAATCAAATTGAAAAATTTAGTGTATAGGCTTTGGATAGGTCTTAGATTTTTATTGAGGATTAGGGCTTTTCTAAGCCCTAAATGCATAATTCTTAGTAATTCCTTGCAAAATAATAGGACTTTAGGACTTATAATGAACCAAAATGGCTCAGAGGATTCAAAATTACAAAAGTGTCACCAAGTTGAATATTAGTTTTATTCTTAAGATAATTTTTGGATACGCACATTTTATCCATCCTAAGGATTTTTTGTACTTTATTTTCATGTTTTTGTCTTAAGTGACTTGTTAAGAGAATATTTTTCTTTAGACTTGCAATTATTTTCTATTGTGTGACCTCAACTCTCAATTTTAATATTTCTTTGTCTTACTAGGACCACAATTTCTTTTTATGGCAATATTGTAAGTATTAGCTCAAAATTATTTTCTTTTTATTTTCTTTACACCTTCGACTATAAATCCAATGGGAGTTTTATGAAATCAAAAGCATAAATCTAAAAGGAGGAAGACCATATAAAATCTTGATGATTTGATTGATGTTTGAGATAATGGACTATGGATTGTGTATATGTATGTGAGATTGAGACTAATTTTCAAGGGCTTTGTCATAATACCATTGCCCCAAGCTAGTATTTTGTATATATTTTAGTATTTTATATCAACTACATCTATTTGAACAACTATCATGGATATCTAATCAACTTATATCTATTCAAAGAGCTATTATGGATATTTAATATTGCATTTCCAATTCTTCAAGTATCAAGTATTCATGTTTTCTAGTCAAAGTAAAGTGGGTGCATAACTATTTTTTTGTTAATGAGTTGTATATGCCAAAAAGAATGAAAAAATAACTTAAAGAATACCATAAATGGTTAGACTAATTGCATACTTGCATAGCCTATTATTATAGAAAATAGAATCAAGATCCCACTTCAAATCATTTTTTAAATTATGCCAAGGGGTTGTGGGAGCTGAATTAAAGATATTGATATTTATTATGGATTAGATGTGGAGCCATTTGAGTTAAAATTTATAACTCATTCATTTAAGTATAACACTTTATTTATCAAACCTATATGAAAGGGAATTGAAATATTGGTGTACATAATTCTTTTTAAAGTTCTAATGAGAACTAGTTATCCCTAAGTAATTATTTTTTATAAGTGGCCCAATTTTGTTGGTGGTATGGTGCAATGAAAGTAAAGGAGATAAAATATAGCTTATTTTCTCCTACTTTTCCAATCTTGAGGTAATGTTTACAAGTTTAAAATGTATCATTAATGTATTTTTAATAACAATTTCACCTTAAGAAAAACTCTATAGATTATGTTGTGGGTATGCTTGAAAGGGAAGAGAATGACAACTAATTGGAAGTAGGTATATGGTGGAAGTAATTAATTGTGAACTAACTTTCTTTTTATTTTCCTTTCATCTTTGTTTCGTATTGTAGTTTAGCATGGTATAGGTATTAACCCTCTATTCAATTTTCATAGTTAAAACTCTTCAACAATCAAGTTCGAATCAAGTACAAATACAAAATATATGTCAAGTCAATGTGAGTGGATGGATGAAAGTATTTAAGTGGTAGGAAATTATATGTTTGAGTCCTTGATTAGATCATGAAGCATTTTAGTGTTTAGACAAATTCGTGCTCATGTCTATTTTACAAATGAGTCCTTTCTACAAGATGTGCTCTTCATGTATGAAATATGATTTGCATTTCATGCTTCACAAATGAGGAATGCCAATAATATAAGAAAACATGTTATTCTATGTTTTGTACATTTATTTAAAGTTTTCTTAAGTTGTGAACTAACTTTGTAAAATAGTCATAAGATCAAAAAATTTGTTTAAAAATAAAAATAATTCATCACCTAAGCATGCCCTAACCTACTATCTAGATACTTTGAGCCTAAGACTATAATTGAAGGCTTTCTTTCAATTTATTTTCTTGAATAAAACTACAACACAATTCTATGATTTGAACATTAAAAAATATATTTATTTGAAATAAAAAAAAAAAATAACATAAAAGATAGAAATACATGTTGACTTTCTCTTTGTGCATATTTTTCCTTGATGACAAAACTAATAATATGGCTCTTTGGTCTTGGCATGTTTATTGGTTCAGTTCTGGCACTTTGGTATTATGGCTCATGGTGGCACTTTGGTATTGGATAGAATTATGGCTTTGGTTTATATTCAGATTTGTTATATCTTGTGGTACTGATCAAGTTGAGCTTCATGTGCAGATAAAGGTTATCTTGCTTATACAGGTGTTGGGTTTTGGTATTGGATTTCAGGTGATATCATTTTGTATGTTTGATCAGTATATTGTTTTGACACTAAATCAGGTTGAACTCTTTTGGCATTATGTTTTTTAGTTCTTACAGACATATACAGGTGATTGCATTGTTACATTACTACTCAGATGGAAGATAATATGTTTTTGGTTCTGTAGTATTTGGCTTCAGTTCACATGAGGTATATTGATTTCTCACAGGGTTGATACATAGTCAGATTTGTATTCTTGGGTTGGTTGCTATATATAGCTTCATAAGCAATGGTGTTAATTTGGCTTATCATATCACTTCATACAAAGTGTATTTTGACATACACTTATATCAGGTTTCTATTGCATATATTATAGTTTGATTTAAAGTGCATAACACCTTGCACTTAAGCCGACCCTCCATAATGTTTACTGGGCTCACTATGATACAATAGTCATATTGTTTATTTCATATCATTTTTTTTAATGTTTAAAATAAAAGCCATTTCAATGGTTGGCAGTGATCATAGCTTTGAAACTTATTTTATATGTCGACCACAACATATGTGTCGACCAACATGTTTCATATTTCATCGAGTATATCTTATGCATCGAGCTTATTATTGTTTTTCATCGAACATGCTTTACAAAGCTCTAATAATGTTGTCGGCCTCATTACATTTACAAAAGAGTTGACTTAGTACGACAGCCATCATTTGGATTTTGTTAATGTTTGTTTAGCGGACTTAAACCATCATGGTGTTTGGTTAATGGATCGGACTCCAAATGAGTATCATAAAGTAAAAAGGGCAGACGAAAGGAATTCAAATGATGTTAGGGAAAATCACTTTGTTATTCTTGTTTTGCTTTGAGGTAACAATAGCATTGCCATGGAGGGTATGAGACTACAGTTTGCAGCTAGATTTGAAGTTGAATGTTGGATGAGTTTCAATGAGACTATTATAAAAAGTTTGCACAATTAGCTGGTAATGTTTTGGCCGCCCTGACAAGTATTTTGTTTTCAGTTTGAAAGTGTTTTTGGTTGGCTTCAAAGGTAACTGATTCCATGGTTAAGTTTTTGTTGAAGTTCAGAAATTTGTTAAAGGTTAATCACAATTTTCATTAACTTGAGTCTACACAAGGGTTTTATCATTTTCAGTGGCATTCATCGACATATTATTGTTTTTTTGTAGTTATTCTTTAAAACCTTTGATGGGTATCATGATAAAATATCATTGTTCTTACCATTTTATAAACCCTGGTTATTGAATATGGGTTTTTGACAAGGATGGATAATTGTTTGTAAACATTGTATATATACTTGGCAGAAACATATGACACAGTGATGAGATGAAATAGTCTAAACAGAGTGTTGTTTATTGTGATATCATTCTGTAAAGAGGAAAAGTGGGCTCATATTGTTTTCACCTCTAATTGTATTACAAAGATTATTTTGAGTTGGGCATTATTGCAAAATCATTTTGTATCCTATTATAATTTTGTAACTGTAGATAGTCATTGCAGTTATAAGGTTTTAATAGGTTGCAATACCTTGAGTTTTTTTTTTTATGAAGTTGGTGCTTCAGAAAATTTATTGGAGTTGGTGCTCCACATTGTAATAGAGTTGGTGCTCTTTTGAATGAATAAAAGGATCAGTTTGTGAGTGGTTTTTTATACCCCAAGAGGGTTTTTCCACTCAGGAAATCTTAGTGTTATGTGATGTTATTTTGTTTCTCATTTTGTTTCAAGTTAATGTGCTCAATTAGTCAATGCGCTGATACTTTTAGTTTGTTTAAAAGACAATTTAAGTTTGTTGAAAAAGCCTTCCCTAAAGCAAGTTAAATCTGCATTGTGTAAAGTTGAAGTCATGTTTCAAAAAGCATAAATAAGGTTGTTCACAATTTGATGGAACAATGCTACATGATGCTTTTAATATGAGTTAATTCTCTTGCATATCTTTCTGCAAAGTTTAAATGTTCATTTGTTTGGTTAAATCTTCCACATTGTTTCAAGGTCAAAGCATTTAAGTTGTGCATTCAAATCAAAGAGTTCAAAAATTATCACTCTGATTCACCCCCCTTCCCCCCTCTCAAAATGAATTCACTTCCAACAATACATATTTAATTTTACATTTTTATCCTCAAAAACTTTTCTACTTTAAAGAAAGTCGCACATATATTTATAAAAAAAAAAATCAGATCTTTAAACTCTTTTTAATTATTCAAACTAAACCATAATTATCTTGTTATTTTTTAATTTATATCAAAACATAAACTAAAAAAACAGTGAATTATCTTTCTTACTTTTAGTTGTACCACAACCCTTGTTTGATATAGTAAACGATATTAAAATCCCTCTTTCATTGAAAAGGAGTAGATAGAACGGAAAAGAAATTCGGCGATCGCTGCACGGCTAAAGTACTGAGAGATTTAGCTATCCACGATTCAATCATAACCTGAGAATGAAGATTCTGATCGGCAGGCACAAGATGCCCTGCTCTCGCAACAACAACATGCATCAGATTTGAATAAGACCGCACATATCCAGCCTGCACGTTTGACACTTGCCATATTTTTCTCTCTGCTCCCCAAAAGTCAGCCAAGTCATTCCATTCCAGAGTGTGCATCCAGTCTTCTGTGGATACAACACCGTCTCTGAGATCGAACTGCCCCTGATACAATAAAACCGGGATTTTCAAGAGAAGGCTTTCTATCATCCACTTAGTGCTCTTCATAATGTCCTCTCGCATCCTCACGTCCACAGCGTCACTGTACTCCACCCAGGTAGTGTTGGGATGAGCGTTGAGAGCCTCTTTTACAGCACGTAGGTTAACGAAGAGGCTGAGGTAGTCGGTGCCATTGTCGAAACTGGAATAGGGAATCGTCCGCCTAATGTCGTGAAGAGATGCAAGGCCTGTTGCATTTTCTAGCCAGCTCAGGACACGGTTTCTTGCGATGCGGGCGTCATTCCATTTCTGTTGAATAGTTAGTATGACGGCCTCTTGTTGTAAACTTTCGAGGTGAAGCTTTTGTTCAAAGTCGATCAGCCCAACGGCGTAGGCCACGCTCGCATGTGACTGTACCTGCATTTACACAGATTACTTTTCTCAGCTTTTTTTCTCTTTTCGTACAAGGGTAAGAAAAAATAATGTGTAATGCTAAACCAAAAAATGAAACTCTGCTTAAGAATTAACTAGGCATCTTACAGTGGGTAGTAGAACAACACCTTGTTAAACTTCCATTTTGAATTTTAAAACAAAAAATTGGCTTAAAGCTTACAAATAACGGTTACAAATGTTCAGACAAAGACGTACCAACACAGTCAAACAGCCAGCTATTGATAGCAAAATAGACAAGAGCTAACACAGCCGAACGATACAACTCTTACATCCATAAGAAGAAATTTGAACTGCCACACATCCATATCAATTCGAATGAACACGTTTTGGTGCCCTCTTATTCACAATTCTAATTGATTTACTTTGTCACAATAAATATATTGTTAAATT
>VDFB02242642.1:0-14465 GCA_007258455.2 Sequoia sempervirens | reverse complement strand
GTATATTTCTATTTGGTGAAAATTTGGAAATTTCAATGCAAAAGTACTTTTAAATTTTAGGGGAAAAATAAGAAGTAGGTGTTTGTCCTAATCTCACCCCAACCACAATAAAATGATAATTTCTTTTTCTTATAATATTTTAGATATAAGTAGAGGACTCATCCATGTGATGCATATTTTTTTAAATTTTTTCCAAGTAAACAATTAATTATGAATTTTTATTTACAACTTTTAAAATATTAAAAACTCAAGATGTCTGACCACCTAGAATTTTGTCAAAACTTCATGAAACTCATTTTATCTTTTTAATACTATAGTACATGTGAATCATAGAATGTGACGATGTTTTGGATTCAAAAATGTGATACCGCTTGAAAGCAGGATGTTTTTCAATCAAGACTTCTTTAGTCATAATTTGAATAGAAAAGCATAATAATTACTTCTATTAAATTCAAAGTAAAGCATAATTTATATTGGTGGAAACCGAGAATCTTTCAAAACCCCTTTGTTTAATCAATTTTGGGTAAAAGTCACCACGCACTCCATCATATTGCCACTTTTTTTGCCCATCATGATCCTACACATACCCTACTATTTCCCATTACTAACCCCGTTGCTAAATTTAATGAAGAAGCATTGTATCCAATTTAGACAGTCCAAGGTGAAGCTCCTTTAGCATATGATTTCTTAGAATGATAACAATGATACAACATATTTTTCCTTAAGCATATGAATCAAACCAAATAAATTGATAACAACACATACAATCATTTCACACCTTTCATGACACATGTGAATGACTATCTGACTAACTGTGCATGCATAGTTGGCCTACCCTTGCAACCTTACATGATAACTTTCCACAAACCCCTGTCACATCATATCCTGTATAATACACCCGCTACTTAGACATTACTTGATCCATCATGGCATCCAATTCTTAAATTCTTTCAAACATTTTACACATTTTCATATTTACATTTACTGAAAGCATAAAGTTTTGCTTTACACATGCTTCAATAGAGGTAAAAGAAGCTACAAAAAACTACACCTTAATGCACATTCTTCCACAAAAAATTCATTGCCTTTAATGCTCACATTTATCTTTTTCATAAAGTAATTTATAAAAATGATTAATCAATTTTATAGAATACCCCCATCTTTTACCAATATTTCTTGTAATTTAGGATGAAACTTCCCTGATACAACTATATGTGTAACTTCATTTTCTAATTTTTCACAACCTATATTAGCCAAAAAATATTCCATGGTGTCCCCTTCTCTATAAATATGAAGAATATGATATTTCCCTATTTTACCCAATAACTCCCAAATCTGCTTGACTATATACCCTAGCCTCTAGTTTACAATCTCGCCCCCGACATGCATTTAATAGTATCAATGAGTCACCTTCTATTTAAATTATGTCAAGCTTAAAATTTATTTCTAACTTTAGACCTTACAATAATGCTTGGGCCTCTACTACATTATTAGAACCATATTCCAACTTGAAGGACTTTGCACAAAGCACCATACCTTTATAATCCCTAATGATCATGCCTGCTCTAGAAGATCCTAGATTTCCCTTAGTCACTCCATCTGTATTTAGTTTGAACATATCAAATGGTGGAGGAATCCATTTTATATTTTCTCTTTCAACCTTTTGAACTAGATTATGTAAACTCCCTTTGAATAGGAGGGTGAGAAGAGGCCAAGACAAAATCAATTTTGAATCCCAATCAGTAAAAACTAAACCAATATGCTTTAATTTTTGCACATACCCATTTACTATTTTATAAATTGATTGCTCTAAAGAATTAAGAGCTGGTTGAGATCAAGTTCATCTTTTCTAAAGATACATCTATTTCTTTCCCACCATATATCCCAAACCACTGATGCAAGAATAATACTCCAAATGCTTGCAAAAAATGAGTTTTGATAAAGCTTCGGCCAACTTAAAAAGACCTTCCAAAAAGTATATGAAAATGATAATTGCCAATGCATTTTACTTACTATGAACATCCAACATGAATGTGCTATTAGGAATAATAGAAATATATGATTGACGTCTTCAAATTCTAGACCACACATAACACATTTAAAAGGCACGTTTATCCCTAGTTTTGCAAGCTTATCACTTGTGAGGATTTTTTTTTTATGGTTAACCATGAAAAACAACCAACTTTAGGAAAAATCATTGAGTTCCAACAAATTTTATACGCTCTTTGTACCACTACATGTGAACCAACTTGTCATATTGACTGATAGCCCTCCTTCACTGTATAAGACCCTGATTTTGACTTTTCCCATATTATCCTATCATTACCAGTTATTTGGAAAACAACCTGACCCTAAAGAATAGATTTTAATAACCTATTATGTTCATTGTTTATTGGTAGCTCTGAAAAATCCTTCCATTCTACTTTACTAGTGAGAGCATCTACTTGGTGAATGTACTCCATAACCCTTGTCCCCCATCTTTCTGACAACAAGATTTTTGTACTTTGAAAGTCATGAAGTGAATTTATCATTCCAGGATTCCTTCCAGAAATGTGCCTCATTCCCATTATTCACTTCGCATGTTAAATGTGGAACATTAATTTTCCTACGTGACACTAAAAAATTCCATATTACAAACCCTATAGG
Source organism: Sequoia sempervirens (assembly GCA_007258455.2). Taxonomy (NCBI): domain Eukaryota; kingdom Viridiplantae; phylum Streptophyta; class Pinopsida; order Cupressales; family Cupressaceae; genus Sequoia; species Sequoia sempervirens. The sequence continues at coordinate 11,819 of VDFB02242642.1, read as the reverse complement.
TGGATTTGAAATTGTACAAATTCTTGATAGATTAAAATTATCCAAGTACTTATGTTGCATGAGCCTGCACCATTTCAACTGAGGCTTTGCGTACATATGCCATACCATTTTAGCACCTAATGTCAAGTTTCTTTCCACCATATTGTGAAGCCTTTCTCCTCTTAATTTCTCCAAGCACATTGTTTCCAAAGAGATTAAAGGTATTTTTTTCTTACTATCCAAATTACCAGTCCATAGAAAGTTTTTAATTAGCTTTTGAATTTGAACTATAATTGATTTAGGAGCTTTTAAAACTGACATATAATAATTTGGAATCGTGGATAACACGATTTTCACCATAAAAAATCTTTGGATAATCTTTTTCCAATAAGATGTATTTTTTTGGCTTGTAAAGAAAGGAATGCAAATATATTTGCAAGGAAGTTGTGCTTGTTGAAAACCTAACAACTTCACAATCCATTTCTCAATAACAAATTTTGTATTGTAAACATTATTGTGATTATTATTATTAATATTTTTTGGTATTTAGTATAATAGAAGCAGCAAATACAGATCACATAGACAAGATGTTCATCTGAGGATCAGCTTTAGATTACTCCCCTTTACAGAATATCACCAGTTATCCCCTATTAAATAAGATCAAAAGTGAATCCCAACAAAAACCTATATCGGTTCTAGACTACTCCATTACATAATATCAACATTTATCCTCATTTGTATGAGATCAAAAGAGTGTCCATCCCAAAAGTAAAACCTATATCAAAGTATCATTAGTTACATCAAAGCATCATCAACAAAATATATAGTTATATATAAAGTTGTCATATATAAACATCTATTGTAGATCAAAAAATGATATATATAGAACATGCTTGTTGTCCTCTGATTGTTTTACTCTGTCTCGTTACCATCTCTCATAGCTATCAGTGTCTTTGCAGCTATTATTTCTTCAACAGAGGGTTATATTGCCTATCCCTCCTTGTTCTAAGTCTTGTCAACTTTAGTGTCATGTCCCTCTACTAGGTCCTTCTGAAATGCATGAAGAGCCCTCAAGAAGACATCCACACCTAGATGCCCCCCAGGCCACATATTCCCATATCTTGCTTCTAGAATATCAATTGTGATCTCTATGTTCTCTAGATATTTCCAAAATTTGTCCTTTGAGAGCTTCACCATAATGTAGACCTACATGGAAATGTTGTATAACATGAGTCCTCTATAAGGCTTAGTAAACACCCTCTTCCTTCCTTGAAACCTATCTTCATTCCTTGTTTTCTAGATGGCCCACAAAATGTTAGATGAAAGGAAAATCCAAAATAAGGCAACAATTTTCCCCATTTTTACATTATGATTGAATAAAATCTTTTTAGGAAGGGGATAATCATTATTCCCACAGATATTTTTCTCATTACAAAACAACTTCTATATTTCTTTAGCAAAAATATAGTCAAAGAAAATATGATTAATTGTCTCTGGTATTCTATAAAGGATGCATATATATCAATATCATTGATTCTACTTTTGAATGACAGTTTCTGGATTATTAGAAGCCACCTGAAATAGGCTTTTTTGTCCTCTAACTATTTACACCAATTATTCTAAAAGACCTTTTGCCATTGATTCTTGTTCTAGTTAAGATTCCAAATTTGATTCAAATATTATGTCAGATCAATGTGTTATGTTAGCATGGATTATATTTCTTTATCTTTGGTTTTCATTATATTATTGTCATTTTTCCATTGAAAGTTTTTAAATTGAGCAGTATGATTTTTTGTTTCCACTAGAAATTTTATTTGATTGTAGGCTTCCCTAAGGATTGTGTAAGTCCTCCAATTTTTGCGAGGAATATTGAATTTAGAACTCAAATCATTCTAATCTTTCTACTTACCATCCTTCAAAATATCTTTGAAACAGTGGATTCCTTTGTGGGCCCAGCCTCTTGTTGAGCAGCCTTGAATTAATGCAATTGGTTTCCCTTTGTGTTTTAAGTTCACTATATAGACCTATTAATCTAGATGATCCCATTATCCCATTTGGTAAAGTGGTAGTTTGTTAGGCACTTTTTCATCAATTTCCAGGCTTTCCAAATGGTTCGAAATACATTAGGTCCTGCAAGTAACATAGTCCATTCAATGTTAAGAATATCACTGAGTGATAGTATAGATTTCCATATTTTTGCATGCTTGGGGATAGAACTGAGCACATTTTTTCTAATCAAAACCTTCCAAGGCTCCTCTCCTTCCAGTGCCCCAATCACCCACTTCGCAGCGAAAGCAATACATTGCAACCTTAAGTCTTTTAGCCCTAGACCTCCCATGAGTTTTTCAATTGTAAACCATTCGCATTTCACTAAATGTCTCTTTCTCTTGCATTTCCCATCTAACCACAAGAAATCTCTTATCCTTTTCTGGATATCATTGATCTGATATGAATTGAAAAATAAACAGAAGAAAAGTATATGCTATAGGATGAGAGTATCTTTTGACAAACCTGAATCCTACCAGCCAAGGATAGAAATTGTTTGTTCCACATAGAAATTTTCTTTTCTATTTTTTCCATAATCCACAACCACATCTCCTTTATATTAGGTTCCATAGTAAAGGGAATACCAAGATATCTTGCCAATTTGTGAGGATCGGATCTAAAGTTGTTAACCAAATCTAGAGGTTAAAAAGAAAAGATTTTGAGGGGGAAATTTTTCCCCAAAGGCTAAGTAGAAGATATCTAATTTCCCCATTAGTTTGCAAGGTTATCCTTCTCCAGGGTTAACAAGATTGAGGTGTCATCAGAAAATTGAAGGTTTAAGAGCTCATTATCATCTGGCAGTATAATGCCCCTTACCCTTGGGACTGATGAGCTTTTTCTCAAAATATAATGCAGTGCATCTGAGGCTATTACAAATAGTTTCAGTGCAAGTGGACAACCTTGCCCTATGGATCTCTCAAGGTAGATTTCTTAAGTAAGAACCCCGTTGACCTCTACCTAGGCAGTTGCATCTTGAAAGAGTGTTTTGACCATATGACAAAAGGAATTGGGAAACCCAAAATCCTTCAAAACTAGGAGCACAAAATCCCACTCAATTCTATCATATGCCTTCTCAAAGTCTAGTAAAAGCATTGTTGCTTCCTGTCTTGTTTTCTTTTCCCAATTCATTACCTCCTAGCTGGTAGTTAGGTTTTCCAGTATGTATCTTCCCTTAATGAAACCAGTTTGTGTGGAGTTTATGATAGAGGGAAGGATAAGTGCCACCCTATGCACTAATATCTTAGCCAAAATCTTATATGAAACATTGAGTAGAGTGATGGGTCTCCATTTTTTAACTATAGTTCTATCTCCCTCCTTTGGAATTAACTTGATTATCCCTTTATTAATTTTACTACCTAGTGTGCCTCTTTCAAAGGCTTGTAAACAAGGAATAGGTCTTCACACACCTAGTCTAGAAATGTTTTTTAGAATTCTACAAGGAGGCCATCTGCCCCTAGAGACTTGTCATCTTTGAGCAAGAGTGTGACTTTTCTAACTTCCTCTTGGGATATTTTTTTCCCCAATTATCCGACCATTTCTTCATTCACCTTCCTTGGAAAAGAAATATTTATATGTTCCCTTGCCTCAGCATTAGCCTTTTTCTTTCCCTCGGAGGAGAAAATTTTCTTATAGAATTGAAAAAACTGCTCTCTTATCTCTTCTTGATTGACCAAGGTAGTGACATTTATAGTAATCTAATCTATCTACTTCCTAACTTGCTTCTCCTTAATATATCTAAAGAAAAAATTTGTGCCTTTATCACCATTATCTAGCCAATTCATTTTAGATCTTACTTTTAGACCCTAGATCTTGTGGTTTTGAAGCCTCCTTAGGCTGCTTTTTTCCATTGCTAGCCTATTTGTGAGTCTTTCATCCATAGGGTTTGCTTGTAGATCAATTTCTACTTGGAGAAGCTTATCTTGGAGGAGAGTCTCCCTCCTTCGGTTATCTTTGGCTCTCTTTTTTCTAATTGTTTGAAACAAAAATTTCCATCCCTTAGTATTCAAATCCCATATATCAATTGGGGATAGTCTTTGGTGCAAACCTTTTGTTGATAAGCCTAAGGGACAATATGGCATTTCTACAATCATTTTCCTTAAGGAGTTTGGTATTAAGGTAGAAACCATTACTGCTACCAACAACATTTGGCACACCCTCTTTGAGAAAAAACTTGGCCCTTATTGGGTGATGATCAAATAAGGAGTATGGATTCACTTCAACTTTACATCCTTCTTACATCAAGGTGACTAAGAAGAATGCTTTGCTTATGTAGAACCTTTCAATCCTACAATAGATTCTCCTACCACCTTTTTGAGAATTGCACCATGTAAACCAAATGCTTTTGTTGTCTTTTTTTTGCCTTCAATAGATTCTTCAAGTTTTAGTTTGGATTTCATTCCTTTCCAATAAAACCTCTCATTTACTTTCCAATCTAGGCAGGTTCCACCTCATTTATCTTCCCCCCTCTCTACAAAATAAAAATCCCCTCTAATGAGCCAAGGGATATCTTGCAAGCTATATATTCAATTCCAAAGGAGGATCATGTCCTTATAATCATTAGCCACATACACTAAGTAGATCCCAAAGTATCTTTTCTTTTTTTTAACAATCACCCATCTATAGCTCGGTTGCAAGGGGAGGTCACAAAGCTATCCACAAAATGTGACCAATTATTTTCCCTCAGAATTACATCTTTCATTTTCCCTTTTCATGCTTAGTGGAAAAATAATGTTCTTCTTTCCATATCACCCTCAGACTAGTTTCTAAGGTGGAGCCAATGGCTTTGGTCTCTTGCAGCAGGACAAAGTCCTTTTCCTTCTTTTGTGCTAAGAATATTCTAACAACATGTTTCCTATCAAGGGTTTCAAGTCCCCTCACATTCCAGGAAATGCAATTGACATCCATTATGTTTGTTCATTGGGTGGGGTCCCTTACATTTGAAGTTATCAAAACATTTGGGGAGTCTATTTTTGCTTCCATTCTTTTGGTATTAGGAGGTAATGCAATCCCACTAAGCTTCTTTCTTTTGTCCTTTTGGATTTGATTTGGATCTTTATCCGGGGGTTTACCGATCTTCAATCCTTTCTATTTCCTATACCTTCGGGTCTTTTTATTATGACCTCCATGGGAGTCTCTTCTTCATCGGTGGTCTTGTTAGTAGAGAATAGTTGTAGGTCATCTGCAGACTCCATGCCTAATTGTGATGCAAATCCATCAGAACTCACCACTCCATCAAGATGTTTAAGAGGATTCATTGCCAGATTAGGGACCACAATTCATCAAATTTTTCATTCCCATTTACAAAAGGTGCAGTATTGAGGGTAAAATAATTTTCCAATCTATCCTCCAAACCATCAAGGTGTATGTCCTCAAGATCAATATTAGTTCCTTAGTAGGTATTTCCTCCCGATACACATCATGATCCTAAGAACAATCCCCATTGTCTAGAGTTTCAATTTCAATTCTAGATGTACTGGCATCTCCCCATTTATTTCCAAGGGGTAACACTCAGGTTGAGGTTCCACTGTATTACTCTCCTTAAAGTATTTTGAATTAAAGGAGTACATCTCTTTGGATGGTTTTAGATTGCTTTCTTTAGGTTCTTTAATTTGTCTTATTTTTTGTAGGGCCAATTGTTGGGCATTTAGTTTGACAATGTTTACTGGTTTATCATACCTTATTTCATGACCAAGATTAGAATCCTCCTTTTCTTTGATAAATTCCTCATTCTCTACATTTCCATCAATTATATTGTTATTTATTTCATGCATTAGAGATGCAAAAATATCCTTGACATGTGATGCACCTTTATTGATTTTGGTTGCTTCCATATTCACCTATTGAGGTGAATTATTTCTTTTCTTATTATTGGTCTTAAGGTTTGAGGGGGAATACATCTCATTTAATTGCTTCAGAGTAGGACTGTGTTCCACAGTTCCCTCCACCTTATTTTCATATCCATCCACCCACCCTTCAATCATTGAGGGTTGCTTTTTATTTTTGTTGGTTTTATTTCTTATTAGGGAAGTTCCTTTTGATATGGCCTTTGTGTCTACACAAGTAGCAATCATTTAGCCCTCCCAAGCTTTCTAATTCACAAAAAACATTTCCATTTTTCAATTTAATTTCCAAGAACTCTGGAAGATCTACTCCTAGAGATAAGGATACCAAGGCCTGTGCATCAAAGTGTGGGAGAGGGGTTTTAGTATCATCAACTTTGAACACATTACCATACGGTTCCAACAAGAATGGAATGAACTTCCAGAGGTAAGGGGGAACATGCTTGATAACCAACCATCTAGGGATAGAGAGGGATAGGAATTCCTCTTCTAGTGCCTTAGGAATCCATACCAAGGCATAGAAGACAACCATCCCAACATTCCAAAATTATTTTTTTATTAACTCCTCCTAAGAATTATGATTATTAAAGAAAAGGACATGCATCCTCGTGTTCACAACTTTCAATGAAGGAGACAAGTGCGCCTTTACCTTGTTCCTCTCTTCCATCTTCCTCGCACTTCCCAATAACTCCTTAAGCACACTTCTTACGCCATGTGAAGGATCTAATTCCATTCCCTCCTACGACGCATGTCTTGTAATGACTTGGGAGGCACACATTATTTTACATTTTCTTTGGTGATTCATTAATGGAACCGCCTCAGGGATCCATATCCCCAACCATCATTTTAGATTAACACCACGGAGCCACATATGCAGCCACTCACTAATGGATCAACTGATAAGATGCCCCCATCACACCCACAGCAAACAAAATTAAAAGAAGATACCACTAGGCATGAGGTAGGATCATTGTACACTAGGAGAAATAATAAACAATCGTGGGGGAGGGCCAAGCCTCCTCCACAATCTGTAGGTGAACCCCACCACCAATACCCTCACACGCACACTAGTCCTTTGTTGCAGAGCAAAAACCAACTTCCAACCTTCCAACTCCAATAAGATCAATCTCATTATTAATATTTTAATTAATGAATAATTGAATTTTATTATTTATAATATTTCATAATTTTAAAATTTTAATAAATAATAAATGAGATTTCAATATTTATAATTAATTATTTCAATTATTAAAACTACTAGCCTCAAATAATAATTAAGCATTGTGTCATAGAAAAATGGCCCCTTGTCATTTTCATGGCCTTTTAGGTCTGGTTTCATGGTGTTTGTCTATTTTGCTCTCATTTTATGTTGTGACATGGCTTGAACATACTTATTTAGGTACTAAAATTCAAATAATGGTGTCTTATGAAGGTGTTGTGAAATGTTGTAAGACATTTCTACATTCTTCTAGACTCTATTAATTACAATTCACCTAAAAATCACCTTTTTATTGATCAACAAGTCCTATTTTGAAGTGTTGTAAAGTCTTGTAACAAGATTTCACACTTTTCTAGGCACATCTTCACTATTTATCCCTTTCTCATGCTTTATTTGGCCACTTTATGTTCTCATCTGCTTAATTAAGTGTATTTTTTAGTATTATCCTGACAAACAACATTAGATGCAACATATTTCCCAACACACATTTTTAGGTCCTAGGTGGGACCCATTAGCCATGGGTGGTGAATGAGTCCGCCTTGGCCCCAAACTCACAATATTTTAAATTTCCTTTCGAGATTTTATTCAAAAACACTCAATGTCGGCCTGTGATGAGGTATGAACAGGTAACTAAGGCACGAGTGTGTATAAATAAGTGTTTTTCACCTCATTTCAGCCCCCATTGATCAAGTTCACTTATTCACCTATTCATTCAAGCATTCAAGCATTTTACAACATCTTTTCAAGCACTATTCAAGCACTTTGAAGCATACATTGACGTTACTTCAAACTTGCATCATCAAGGGTTTGGTAAGTTGATAGCATTTTCATATTGTTAGTTTATCATTCCTTTGCATTTCATTATTTTATTAAGGGTTTGATTACCAAATGTGGGGATTGACCGAGGAAAACCCATATTCACTAACCCTAAACCATTTTTCCCCTATTGCATGTTTGTTTGCATCCTTTTGTGTGTAGATTTGACAAGCTTGGAGAAGGTTTTTTCTCCATTTCCTGCAAAATTGACTTTGACAACCTGACAAGTAGTGATTTCCAGATCTAGTGTTGTAGAGTTGTCTCCTGATTTTTTAGAAATTTGGGACAGGACTGATTCGCCACCCATGGTGAATGAGTCCCACCTTAGGACTAAAAATCTGAATTTTGTCAAATTTTGGATCCCGACAGACAAAAACTTGCTTCTAGCAGCTTTTCACCAGGAGGAGGACTAATTCACCACCCTGGGTGAAAGAGTCCCACTGTTAAAATTAAGTAATTTCAGCGAGCATCCAAAACATTCCAAATTCATCATACTTCACCCAGGTGCAGTCTGATTTAACTCATCTTATTATGTTCTGCATATTTTTTTCATTTACTTCATCGTTTACATATCACATGTGTTTTCAAGCATAGCTTTAATTTCAATTTTGCATTCATATTCATTCATTTAGATAAGTCAATTGCATTTAATTAACTTCATTTACATTAGACAACATTGCACATAGCATAATTTGAATGAACCATTAGCATTTTTGCTCCTATCTCTCTCCTTTTAGGTGAGAAACCCTAGAAGAGCAAGAGTTGTCCATAGGAGCCAAAATCAACATTTCAAGCATTAACACGGGGTTATGTTTATTATTATATTTATGATTATATAGATTAATTACAATTATAATTGTATATTTTTATTTAAATTAGAATGGGGATTATAATTAATTAAAAGGTAAAAATTAATTAAAGTAAGATTTATTGTTTTCATTGGAATTTAAATTATATAGATTTTTTTTTTATGCAATTATTTAGTTTTAGAATTAAAACATATATTAAATATAATTTTAATTTATTAATAATATTTTGAAATTTAAAACTATTATGAAATAACAATAAATGTTTGAATCAATTTTACTATAATCTTAATAATTATTATAATTTTTTAATTAAATAATTATAGTTAAGGTTATTATAATTTAAATAATTATCTATGATCTTAATTTTATAATTATTAATTAAATTATAGGATGGCATGCAATGGAGCAAGTTCACAAGGTGGCGTGGCAACGAAAGTTGGTGAAGCAAGGAAGGCTGGTGAGATTTTGTAGAACAATGGTGAGTGCTAAAGGAGTGATGACAATGCAAAGTTGCACTAGGGGGATGAAGCACCTGAGGACAAATCATTAGATGGGCAACATGATTATCTGCCCTAATGGGTTTTGCAGAAGGGAGATGGGTGGACAAGTGCCACCCATTTTATTGGAGGAAGGAAGCAAATCTCAGGGATGGAAGCACCCCTGTTCATAAAAGACATGATACCCCTGAACCACCTGCACTCGTGGAAGGAGTGGGAGTAGCCTGTAAAAGGTATGATTTACCAAATTCACCACAAAAGCATAACCATAAGTGGAGTAGGTCATTTCTGACTCATTGGAAAAATTCAAGCAGGAGGAAAAAAGGTTGGGAGGATTGGTCGGTCCATAGAAGTTTGAGAAAAAATCAAAGGGATAGGTGAGCGTGGAATGCTCGGTGACCTGAAGAGAGGTGGGCTTTGGTAGAGGAGCGCAACCCTAATCTGAAAGCCGAAGAAGGAATATTGGAAATTGATTTCTCTAAGGAAATCAAGGTGGACTCGGCTATTCTTAGGGATTTTTCTTTCATTTGCTGCTTCATTGGGGGTATGCCTGATCAAGCCTCGATCCAATGTTGTATGAAGGAACAATATGAAACATAAGTCCTAATAATATTTCTCACAAAAGGTTTCTTTCTAGTAGTTTTTGCAAATGATGAAGCAAAAGAGCAGGTTATGGAGGGTGACATGTGGTTCATGAATGATATTCCCCTATACATGTAGCCCTGGAATCCAAATTTTGATCTAGTAAAATTGAGGCCATATGATCAACCTGTCTGGATTAGGCTCTACAATCTCCCAATGGAGTATTGGACTAGAGATTGTTTGGAAAAAATCAGTCACTCTTCGGGCTCCCTAATGGAGATAGACATGAGCATCTTGGATGATGACCTTTACAAATACACTAGACTAAAAGTTACGGCAATCAATACCATTCCTAGTAAAATATGCCTTCTGGTGGATGGGGATTGTCGGTTCCAAGAGATAGAAGTTGAAGACTCAAAAAAGTTTTGCCTCATCTGCAGCACTTGCGATTATCGAGAGTCAAAATGCACAAAAGGAATGAAGAGAGTTTGGAAGAAGAAGTCACATGAGGAAAGGCTTCCTTTTGTCCCCAAGTCCTCTCCTGCTACCCCGGTAGTGAAGGAAACTTAGTTGGATGATGATGCAAATGGTGGTGTGAATGCAATTCCTTCTGTAAAACCTCTCGAGGTATTGAATCATTGGAAGAAAATAGATGATTCATAGCTGAATTCCCCTCTTCAGGGGAAGAGCCACGATCAAGAGAAAATAGAGGATGTTGAGGTCACCTCTTTAGCAAGTGATGACCTAGATTCACATGTTGATCTAGAAGATGCACTAAATATCATTGAGCATAGATGCATTTCCCAATCGACAGTAAAGCACCTGTGTGGGAAAATTTGGCATAGCTAGTAACCCCCGAGGAAGAAAATACTTCAAGCATTTGAGGGAAGAGGAGGTAGCTACAAAGAATTTCCCTAATGTCATTAACCAAATTCCTAAGTACCAAGGGAGGAAGCCCCTCCCTTGGGAAATAATGAAGATAACAACTTGGAATGTCAGGGGCCTAAAGGCCCTTGACAAGCAACGCCTACTTAGGTGTCATTTTCAGAAAAGAAATAACAACATTATCCTGCTACAAGAAACTAAGCTCTTTGGTGAAGATGGGATGAAGTTTTTGAAGTATTGATTGGAAACAATTTATATGCCTTGGGGTAATGTTGGGGATTAGGTCTAATGTGGATTAGGTTCTTTAATTTGTCTTATTTTTTGTAGGGCCAATTGTTGGGCATTTAGTTTGACATTGTTTACCGGTTTATCAAACCTTATTTGATGACCAAGTTAGAATCCTCCTTTCTTTGATAAATTCCTCATTCTCTACATTTCCATCAATTATATTGTTATTTATTTCATGCATTAGAGATGAAAAAATATCCTTGACATGTGATGCACCTTTATTGATTTTGGTTGCTTCCATATTCCCTCAACTGAGGTGAATTATTTCTTTCTTATTATTGTCTTAGGGTTTGAGGGGGAATACATCTCATTTAATTTCTTCATAGTAGGACTGTGTTCCACAGTTCCCTCCACCTTATTTTCATATCCATCCACCCACCCTTCAATCATTGAGGGTTGCTTTTTATTTTTGTTGGTTTTATTTCTTATTAGGGAAGTTCCTTTTGATATGGCCTTTGTTTCTACACAAGTAGCAATCATTTAGCCCTCCCAAGCTTTCTAATTCACAACAAACATTTCCATTTTTCAATTTAATTTCCAAGAACTTTGGAAGATCTACTCCTAGAGATAAGGATACCAAGGCCTGTGCATCAAAGTGTGGGAGAGGGGTTTTAGTATCATCAACTTTGAACACATTACCATACGGTTCCAACAAGAATGGAATGAACTTCCAGAGGTAAGGGGGAACATGCTTGATAACCAACCATCTAGGGATAGAGAGGGATAGGAATTCCTCTTCTAGTGCCTCAGGAATCCATACCAAGGCATAGAAGACAACCATCCCAACATTCCAAAATTATTTTTTATTAACTCCTCCTAAGAATTATGATTATTAAAGAAAAGGACATGCAATCCCTTT
>VDFB02242638.1:0-14759 GCA_007258455.2 Sequoia sempervirens | reverse complement strand
TTAGGGTTAGGGTTAGGAATAGGATTATTGTTAGGGTAAGGGTTAGGAGAAATAAGGTTACAATTATGGTTAGTTTCTAGGTTTATGTTTATGGTTGAGGGGTCATGGTAAGAATAGGGTTAGGTTGTGGGTATGGTCTATGGTTAGGTTTGGGGTTAGGGTTTTGGCTAGGTTTAGTGCTAGAGTTATAAGAAATAGGGTTACGATAGGGTTATGATTACGGTTTTCAATTAGTATTAAGTATAGGTTAGGGTTACGATTAGGTCTTATGGTTTATGGTATAGGGTTAAGAGTTATATTTATTGTTGGGATTAGAGTTATGAATACAATTAGTGTTTTGGTTAGGATTAGAGTTATGGTTAGGTTAGGGTTGAGTTAGGGTTTAGTTTTGCATTAAGGTTAGGATCAAGGCTAGGGTTAGGGTTATTGTTAATAATAGGATTAGTGTTTGGAATAGAGTTGAGATTAGGGTTACAATTTAGGGTTATAATTAAGATTATAGTTAGGGTTAGGGTTCATATTAAAGCCAGGGTTAGTTTAGGGTTACAATTAGGGTTTATGGTTTATGGTTAGGTTTAGAGTTACATTTATGATTGTGATTAGGGTTGGGATTAGAGATAGGATTTTGGATTAAGGTTAAGAATTTTTTTAGGGTTGAGATTGGGGTTATGAGAAAAAGAATTAGGGTTAAGGTTATGATCATGGTTGGAATTAGGGTTAGGGTTAGTGTTAGTGTTATGAGAAATAAGGTTACAATTATGGTTAGGTTAGGATTGTGATTATGGTATTTTGTTAGTGTTATGGTAAGGTTATGGTTATGATTAGGGTTTAGGGTTTAGGGTTTATGATAAGGATAGAGTTAGTTGTGGGTATGGTTTAGGGTTAGGGTTGGGGTTAGAGTTATGGTTAAATTTAGTGTTAGGGTTATGAGAAATAGGGTTAAGATTAGGGTTAGGTTAGGATTATGATTATGATTTTTGGCTAGGGTTAGGTATAAGTTAGGGTTATGATTAGGGCTTATGATTTATGATTTAGGGTTAAGTTAAGAGTAATAGAACTATTATTTCAATTATTGTTCAAATTAGAATTGAGAATACAATTAATCACCTACACTAACTACAATTGTAACCCTAAATTTAATTCTATCCATATCCCTAACCCTAACACTAACACTAACAATAAACCTTAACCCTAGCCTTAAACCTTTAATAATAATAATAATAAATATTTAAAAATTACTTTATAATAATTATAATATAAATTTAACAATAGTAATATCATATATTAATAATAACATATTACTATCAAATAGTACTAATATTAATAATATAATATTAATAATAATATAATACTAATATCTTTTAATAATATTTTAATATATATCTTAATATTAATCTATATAGTAGACGTGGAAGAGGGTATTTTTTTAATTGGAAGAAAGAGTAAAAAAGAAAATATACTCCTCTAAAATATTATCTCTCCACCTATACTATATAGATGAATATTAAGATATATAAACTACTATTATCATTTAATATAATTAATTAAAAAATATGTGAAATCTAATATATTAAACCTCATTTAATATTTAATATAAAAATTAATTAATTAAATATATATTCATTTGCAAGTTACCATAAATATCTTAAATATAATCTCCAAATACGTCCATACAATTTGAAAAACTTTCCATAGGAAGGCAAATTAATTCTTGCGGTTTGTCTTTTGGCATGCCGTGTACACAGAAATCTGTCTCATGGATGAGCTTGACAGCCTGGCATCACGATCATTGAAGATAAAATATAATTTATTTTTCTCCTTTTTAACTCCTTATTTACCGTCTTACAGCGGGTGAAAACGGCGACACTTTTTTTAACTTTGGGCGTGACTTTAATAATGAATTGTTCCGGACTTTATTCTTTTATTTGTTTATTTTTGTAATGGTGAAAAAGTATGCACTCAATATTTTCATCTTTTGTTTTGGATTTATATTGATTTGTTTGTTTCATATGTAACAAGTGCTACGTAGTGGTGTCTTTATAGTATTGTAATTATTGAGTTTTTAGATTTGAAAAAAAAAATGTAAGTTTTGTTGATTATAGTGTTTGAGCATTGTTAATTAGTTATTTGTATGACCTAACCCAAAACCCTAACTCACACCCTAACTCTAACCTTAATCCTCAAGCTAACCCTAACAATAAATTCTAAACTATTATCCAAATTCTAGATCTTTGTACCTAACTATGGTTGTAACACTATCCATAACTTAGTTGTAACCCTAACCCTAATAATAAAAAAATGTAGAGTGACATTACAAAAAAATTGAAGCATTATATTATTAATTAATATTTAAATTTTTATTTTGATTGTGTAAAATCAAATCTCTAGATTTTTATAAAATAGTTAGTTGATTTTTGTGAGATTTTATTTAATAAAATAATAATAATTAAATACATAAAAAAAATCCTTCTAAAAAATGTAAACATTTATTTATTTTACAAATATTTAAATAACTTAATAAAGCAAAAAATTGAAAAATCATTCTACAAAAATATTAAAAAAATACTTGCTCATAACAACCCAAATTTCTTAGCCAATTATATTCAAGAGAAATAATTGTTTTTAATTGGTTCAAAACCAACTTATTAATAACTAAATAACAAAATTGGTTGAAGTACTAATAATTAATATATAAAAATAACATATTTATGTAAAAGTTCACAAATTATCTAATTTTTTATCAAACTTGACTTCTCACATGATCCTCTTCTATGTTACTTATTTCTTTATTAAAATCAAATCTATCCATACAAAAATGAATATGGTTCAAATCTATAGTATGAAAATGACCTCTAAACATTTAAAATTCAAATTAATCTTTGCCCCAAGCCAACCCCCTCTTGGCTAGTGCTTTCTTTTAAATGTGATCATGAAAAATTCAAATTTGAGCACTAAAATGTTTTATAAAAGGACAAGCCCACCCTATTTCATTTTTGATGAATCTAGGATGTCAAGAGGGATACCTATTGCACAAGCTTTGTTATGCTTTCCATCCTCTTTAGAGAATAGTCTTAGCATATTGCATAATTGTTTCACATGTGTTTAATCATTATTTCAAAAGTTATTAAATCAAATTGAGGTTTTATACACAAAAAGGTCTTTGTTTAACAAATTCACAAAGATGTTCACCAACACTACTAGTCTTTATTCCAAGTCTAGATATGAAGGTGAACATGATTATCAAGTGTATATTTTGACAAATCAAATCCATGTATGAAGTTGAAATCCTTTGGTGTAGAGATCATTTCTATTCTAATGCAAAAATAAATGAGAACAATGCGTAATGAATTTGAGAATTTTTTTTAACACTAACACATGGATGAATCATATAACACCATCCATTATAGAATACCTCAACATCAAACCTAGAGCTAAGTACACTTCTTTTGATTAAAGGTAAAAGATGTGTTTTGAAGGGGCCCGAAACCCTTAACAAACGAGAGTAGCTAATAAAAAAAGAAGAAACCATTACACAACAATCAGCCCAGCAACAACAAAAAAGAAGTGAAAAAATAACCTGAAGTATAGATACCAGACAGTAGCACTACATATTATTCAGGATCTCCACAGCTTCCATTTCATTATCAGCCATCTTGTGCACATTCTCTAGAACATCTGATGCCTCAACAGTAGCACCAACCTAAGCTTCCATTTTGTTCCTAGTATGAACCCTCGACCCACCAGTCTTTACCTCATCAATCAAAATAGACCCTTTACCCACAACTTTCTCGTCTTCCCCAACCATAGTCATCAGCTTGCCACCAGCCACATCATCGTCCATAGAAATGTTACTCTTTTTATTTTTCATCATAGAAGGACTAACCTTAGTAGAGACCAAAATGTGCACACTCCTAGAAACATCACCTTTTTTCATAATAGCATTCCTAATATCCTCAATTTTTTCCTCAAAAGCAAAGAATCTGCTAACCCAATTCTTTTTCAAACTAGTAGTCTCCTCAAAAACATTACAAGCAACATAATTAAGAGACTACATCACATGATCAATTTTGCTTTGGACAAAAACCTCCTCAACCTTACTAGCAACACTTCTTATTCTAATATTAGTCCTATTGTTCTCATGAAAAAACCATTTAAATAGTTTAAACAAAACATTGGCAGAATCATAGGCCGACCCCAGCACATCAATTTCCTCATTATCAAAATTATCAATACACTTACCAATAGCCACATCCTCATCAGGAGTACAAGGAGGAGCTCTCTACTCAGAAACATCCTTACCTTTACCCGTAGGAATGGGGGTCTTCAACATCCGCACGGAGCTGGCAATTTCCTTAGTGATGACCTTCCTTTTTTGCATCCTATCTGAAGCCACGCCTCTTTCTGTACCATATTTCGACAGTGCAACCATAGCATGAGTAGGAGCGTCACCATCAATAGCACCATCCAGGGTTAAAGGGACACCCTTCTCCAGAAAAGGGTCCCCAGTTGGCACTTCACGTTTCCAGCTACCATCATCCACCTCCTACACAATTCTGGACATAGGGGGAGGGGAAGAAGCTTCCCCATAAAGGTCAAATTTGTCCTTACTCCTCCTAACCACAATCTCCTCCACCTCATCACTACATGTCATGTAGCCCGCCTTATCCTCTAGCTTCTTTTTTCCACTTTTGACCATAACAGGGCAAATGGGGCCCTCTTCCAAAGAAGCATAAGAATTCAAAACATAGTCAACATCACCATCCCTATCCGCCTCCAAATCCTCATTCAAAATGAGCTTCCTCCTCTTAGGCTTCTTACTACCACTTTCATCCCCCGAATCCATTTGATATCCCTCCCAGGGTTTAACAATTTTATCCTATAGGGCGGTAGGGGTTTTATGAACATCAACGACTTGTACATGCTCGTAAATAAGTAAAATCAACCCCACATGCAAAAGGGGTTCTTGGGGTTTTTAAAATGCTCTGTAATCCCCAAATCCAGCAACATAAGCAAGTAATAAGGGATAGAAACCCATTTTTTGTGACGGAAATGGTTGAGTAACAGAAAATGATATGAATTGATCACAATATACCTTCCAGAGTAACATACCTCATAATTTCCTCTGCGACATCACACCAAAGTTCTTTCAACAAGCTCCTATGATACCCACCACTCTTAGTCATCCTTAAGTCAGCCACTTCATCCTTCCTGAAGAAAATGTTCATCGCATCCTTTGCTTCTTTCTTATCCCTAAAAACCTTCATTCTCTGCATGACAAGGCCCGTAATCAAGGCAACAAATTCTTCATCCAACATAATATCCCTCCCTTTAAGGTTCATAGACCTCTCCTTCCATCCTTGAACAAATAATTATGTAACTTGGGGATTATTACCATGCAACTTTTCCATGTACAGAGTAAGGCCACCCTTCTCAAGGAATTCCCAGACCTCTTTCTTCTTCATCATAGTTTCACAGGACCTCAGCTCTGCCCTGTTTATATCCCCTCCCATGGAAAAAAATTTGACACACAGAGACCCAACACTGAGCCAAAATAACTTATGAAAAAAGAAAGAACCATACAAACTAGCCTTGATGAACCAAAGACTCTCAAAACAAAGGTAAAATATTCCCAGAATCCGTGTGAAATCTGCCTCTAGACAAAGATGCAATAATGAACAGCAAGCCTTGTAAAAGCCAGCACTTCTAATCAAATCTTGAACAACCTTAGTCATTAATATCAAGCACATGACTAAGTACAACCAACCTTTCATATGAAACGAAGGATTAGCACTCATTATTAACAATGGTGGAGGCCTCAAATAGAATTGGGTCATTCAAATCCCATTCCTTACCCTCACAAACACCATAGTTGGAAAAAAAATCTGCCAACTAATTTCCCTTTCTCAAGACATGGGAAATGTAAACATTATCAAAAGAATTGATGATATTAATATAATCCAAAACCATGGCCTCAATTGTCCAAGAAGGAGGGGAAAAATTCTTCAAATTGTTAATAGCATTCAAGGATTCACCCTCTAGCCAAACCTTCCTATACCCTTTTCTTTGTGCCAAATTAAGACCATGATAGGAAGTAGTCGCCGCCACAAAGTGGTTTCTCTAGATTACCAAAGGGAGTGCCACCATTGAGACAAGCCTACCATTAGAAATTTTTATCACTCCCCCACAACCTCCAGGTCTTAGATTTCCTTTAGTCACGCCCTCAAAATTAATCTTAACAAAACCATCCGGTGGCACCTTCCACACAACATCATCTCTGGACGAATTCCTTTTAGAAACAAGGAGAGATATGTCACATGTTAACTTCCACTTTTGAGCAATTGATATAATAGAGGAGCACCGATTAATCTTTTAACCTATGTAAAAAGAAGTCCCAAAAATCAAGTTCTCTTTAATAGTTGCACTGATCTTATGGGCAACATTTGAAGCTGGAATAATAGCATTTCTGAAGATTCTAAATTATTAAATTCCAACCACACCTCACAAATTACGTGAGGTAAAACAAGGGACCATAAAATCTGCAAGGCCATATTAGAAGAAGGACCAACCCATTGGAACCATAAATCTTTGACAGCTCCTGAGAAGACCCAACTAAGATTCCACAACGAAAGCACATGGTTCCAGATCACTCCAACATAACTACACCCAATCATCAAATGATAAGTATTTTCCGCTTCCTTTTCACAAAGAAAGCATCTATTGGGCATAACAAAACCTCTTTTAATCAAGTTATCAGTGGTAAGAATTTTATTCTAACAAAAGAGCTAAAAGAAAATATTGATCTTGGGGATCAACCTACACTAAACAAAAGCCCAAAAAGGAGGCAGACTAGTAAAAGAATCACTCATATGAAAAGCCAAAGCAACATAAAAATTACACGCAGAGGAAGGTTTCCAAACAAACTTATCTAGAGAAGGGGTAGCAGGGCCTTCCAAACCCAGATCCACCTCATGCAACTTCCTCCAGTGACCTCCTTCAATATTATCAGCAACAAATCTTCCAAACTATCGCAAATAGAGGTCCATAAAGGCATTAGGCCAAGGAACATCCTTAAGAGGCCCATCACCCAACCAATTATCATCCGATAACAAAATAGTTCTCCCATTGCCCAGCTACCAAAAGAGACTGTTAGCAATAAGCCTTTGAGCCTTTAACATATAGTTCCAAAGCACAAAACCATTCAGGGGAATAAACTCTTGAGATAAAAAAACCTCTAATCCCAACATCACCATAATGGTATTTACTCCACACAATCTTCGCCCACTCCCTTCTAGCCTCGAAAAGGTTCCATAATTGTTTCCCCAATAAGGCTATGTTGAACATTCAGATTTTGTGAATTCCAAGTCCACCAGCCCTTTTAGGCCAACAAACATCATCCTAAGCAACTAGATGAGTTATTTTCTTATCTTCAACACTGGTCCACAAGATTTTTTTCTAAATTCCCTCCAAAACATCCACAAATTTCCTCGAAAAATGAAAAACACTAAGGGCATAAACTGGAATGTTCTGAAATATGGATTTGATCAACTGCACTTTTCCAACTTCGCTCAAAAAAGCCCCCTTCCACCTAGCCAATTTAGAATTAAATTTATCAATCAAACCCCTCAATAAAGAATTGGGATCCTTAGAGCAGAGAGGAAACCCCAAGTAGGAGGCTAGAAGTTCACCAATTTGACACTATAGAATTTGAGCAATCCTATTTTGTCTTTGAAGTGGGGTATTAAAAAAGAAAAGTACACTCTTCCATAGACTAACCTTCTACCCAGAAGCAACTTCATACATCTACAAAATCTATTTAATATTCTTAGCTTCCATAATTGTAGCCTTCTCGAGCTAGAGAGAGTCATCCACAAATTGTTGAGGAGAACAAGAAAGGTTAGCAGAAGATAGAGCTAACCTAGACATAAGACCAGAATTGACAAATCTTTGAATAAGACATCCCAAAGACTCAACCATAATGATAAAAAAAAATGGAGAGATAGGATCCCCTTGTTGAACACCCCTAGAGCAATCAAAAAGAGGAGAGGGAGAACCATTGATGAGCACTGAAAACCTTAAGGTCAAAATAAGTTGATGCACCAAACCCACCAATCTCTCCCCAATACTAAAGGACACAAGAATTTTAGCCAAAAAACCCCAGTCCACTCTGTCATAGGCTTTAAGTAAGTCAAGTTTGAGGATAAACCTAGGTTGTTTGTTAACAGTAATAGAATGAATATTCTCATGAACAATAAGAATAGAATCCAAAATCTACCTACCAGCCACAAAACCATTCTGCTGAGGAGAGATCATGAGAGGCAAGATTTTATGTAACCTGAACACCAGGACCTTGGAGAAGATCTTATAGATAGAATTACACAAACTAATAGGACAAAACTCCTCAAAGGATGCAACCCCCAACATTTTGAGAATCAAAAAAAATAAAAGAGGAATTCACTTCCATCAAAATATCACCCAACCTGAAAAACTCCTCAGTAGTCGCAACAACATATTTTGCAATAATTTCCCAAAAAGAATGAAAGAAAAACATGGGAAAGTCATCAGGGCCTGAAGCCTTATTACCTTCAAAGGAGAGAACAACACATCGAATTTCTTTTTCCGATGGAATACAAACTAGCTGCCAATTCATCTAATCATCCACCAACCACAAAATATCACTCAAAATATCTTCTTGACAAGCCTGATCAAGCTCTCCCTCCACTGAAAACAAATGAGAAAAATAGGAGTCCACAACATTCTATGGATCAACATCCTTCTCCAAGGCTTCATGATTATAATTAATCAGATTTATCTCGCTAGACGCTCTGTGTTTCAGCATAAACAAATGGAGAAACTTAGTATTTTTATACTAGCTTTTCAACTACATGATCCTCTACCGCTGCTTAGTATCATGAAAAAGGAAGTGACCACATCATTACTATCATTCATCATCTCCACCCCTCTGATAAACTGAAGATTCCAAAAGGCCACTATCCCTCCAGAAGCACTAGCCGCCTCAAAAAAATGCATCCCACAATCCTTAAAGGGCTTTAATTTCAATCTAGAAAGTTTATCCATTCCCATTTTAGTTTCTTCAATAGAAACAATAGCAAGACGATGATCTCTTACCAAATCAGCCAAGAGATCATGCTTATGAGGGTGATTTAAACCCATCATATTCTAGGAGATTATCTTCATGAGGATTTATGGACTGTGCTCTTAGAGCACATCTCCAACAGATTTCTCTGCATACCATGAACAATATTTGTCAAACTCTCCTTCTCCCTAGTCGTATTAACAGAGGCCAACCTCTACCCCTCGGTTCAGACCCACAATCTGACCTTTGCCTATTCCTTGTCACAAGTCCTGGTGAAGGAGAATTTTTCTTCCTATTTCGACAACAAACTTGAGTAGAGGGTGGATTATTTGCTTTAACCAAATCCTCAACCTCGTTAACATCATGCTTTAAGTCCAGTCCCTTAGTATTTGACATTATACTAAAAAACTCTGCCCCCATGGGGAGAACCAACAACAACTAACGTAGAAGGATTTTCCTCAGACACCACATAACTATTATCAACAAAACTAGGAGAAAAGCATAAATTATCATTAAGACCAATGTCCTAAAATATTTCTCCGTAGGTAGTTTGACCAGCCAACACCTGTTCCCCCTCATCCAAAATCATCTCCTCTGAAGTCACCACGGGGGGCTCACCAGCAAGCACCTCCATTTGGGCAGGTGGTTATGTCACCACCTCTTGAGCAAGAAACCAATCCGCTTCTTTAACGGGAGGTTTCTCCATCTCCTTCCATTGTTTAGTTATTTGCTTAAGAACTTTCATAGGACACTTTTTATCCCAGTGTCCAACTTTTTTACAGTGAAGCCAAGCAAAGGGATTCGTCTCAAATTCAATTGATTGCTCCCCTACCCCCAACTTAGAATTAATCTTAACCAGAGCTAGCAGGCCCGCTGATTACTCAATATTCACATAAAATCATTCATAAACAAATCGTTTCCCAAAAGTAGTCATTTTCTCAATCGATAGCAAACAACCAAACGTAGTGGAAATCCCTTTAAACACCTCCTCATCCCAAAACTACAATGGGAGGCCAGGTAGTCTAACTCAAACTAGAGCAGCCGAGAAGGAGCACAAGTCTGGATTAAATCTTGTCCCCAACTTCTTAAGCATCAACGAGGAATTTCAAAGGAACCAAGGGTCACCTGTCAGTACCAACACCAAATCTTCCTCATAGTTGAAGGAGAAAGAGAAGAAACCTTTAGCCATAGCAGCCACATCAACTTGTCCCTTAGGTTTCCAATGATTAATAGTAAACATACAGACCAACTTAATGTGAGGCGGAGGACCAACAAATGTACCCAACAACGCCAATTCCATATTTGACATTCTTTTTTCAACAATACAGTCTGGGACCGAACAAAAGTAATCCCCAGTATTTTTATTTGCAACAAAGGGAACCAGAGGGGAGGTACTTTTTCCCTTAGGCCAAACAACTTTGACCAGACCTTATCAAACTGAAAACCCTAAACATTAGGAGTACCATCACTTCCATTCAAAGATAGGTCATTCCCTAACTTTTCAGAGCTAGGTACCACTTTTTCAGAGCTAGGCATCAAGGAATGCAACAAACACACACTCTTTGAAGCCTCTTTCCTTTCCAAAAAAATGTTAGTCACAACAAGGGACCGACACAACTTACCTATAGCAAGGGCCTCGCTTAACATTGCCCTCCCATTAGCACACTGACAACCATTACTGCCAAGAGGCTCTTCTAGATTTCTTACTTCATCCAAATTTGAAAAAACTCCACCACCATTTCCATCACTAGAAGAGCTACCCATCCTTAGATTATTTTTCTATTTATAACTCTTTTCATGCCAGTGTGACCCAAGGCTATCGATACAACTTTTGATGTTATTCTAGAATCTAATCTCTTCAAGTTGAAGTTGGGCATCCGTGGCTAGCTTCCATGAATGTAATCACTTTCTTTATTCAGAAATGTTTAAAGTTATCCCACAAAAGTGTCATGCACATTGTACATGACATTGGATACCATTCATTGATATCCCATGGGGGTTATTCATTGGATCATTTTTGGACCACCCCAGTCAGTTTGTTTCCTCCTAGAATAGACCTTCTTTACCAAAATTACATAAAGTACAAAACCACGGGCAAAGGACAGCCAAAAGTGACTCCTTCGGTAGTGCAACAACAAGCTACCTCCTCTTGAAAGGGAAAAGAGAGGCCTGCCCATCCTCAGTGTGCCACTTTTTCCCCCTTTCTAAAGAGGAGTTTTGGATGGCTACTCCTGGGTTTTGCATAAGACATATGATGTTACCTACTTGCAATCAAGCTAAGATTCAGATATATGACCTTCCTACTTTTCCCCATAGACCTTGCCCCTACTTGCATGGTAGAAGGATGGGTCCACATGGGGAATCCTTTATGTCTCAACCTTTGCGACCTCCTACCACTCCTACTCATAAAGTAGTGAATGGGAAGAGGCCCACTACCAAGGTATTATAGCTGACTCCCCATGTTGTTGCTCCATCCTCCTCTCAATCTCTCCCTCCTTCTCCCATCTAGGAGTCTCCTCTCCACCAAAAAATGGTTTTGATGGACTGTCTAATGGGTGAGTAGGAGCCCTATGTTGCATTCCATCTCCTAGACTCAAAAGAACTGTCTTGAAATAGGGGTGATCTGTTCTAGGAGGAACCAGACTGAGCAGGCCACTTTTCATAGGAAGGAAGGGGAGTAGACCACCCCTTTTTCAAGGCCTACTTATAAGTATCAAGAGAGCCAAATTAAAGAAAATAACATAACAACTAAAACTAATTAGTAGTCCCATCTCTAACTCTTTCACTTCGAATTATTTCCACCTCCTGCTGCTCCAGTAACGCTCTTGTGCCTTTACTCTTTGCATGTATTCCTAGTACTTGGTGACAATTTTAGTAATGTTTTGCTTCTTGGAGTCATGGTGATTTGCAGCCTTGTCCTCCATATTGAAACTGCATAGTCTGACTCAACAATTGTTTTATAGATTTTATCACTTTCAGCCTTGAATGCACTCATATAGGTCTATAAATTAATCAATTTTTTTAATTAGTTTGTACGGGCTATCTTTGGATCACCTACCTCATTATTATAGACTTCTTTATCTTGCTTTGATATGTTTGCAACATCCAATATCTATTGACCAAACTCATCCATGAGGTCCACTTCGAGGGCATTGAAATTCTCCTTGATCTTCACTACTATGTCAAAATATTTTTCTAACACTTTATTCATTTCCTTGAATTTACATTGCGAATGTGAAGGATCTTGAGTGGGGTGTCAAATTTGGAGGTCTGAAACAAGTTTCCATTGGTTCTCCATCTAGAAGTTGAGTTCTCACTGAAGCAGATCTTGAATGCCAAAAGTTGAAGGGGCTATGGGTAAGGTGCCCATGCTGAGGCTTTATACACATTAATTAATTTATTATCATGAATCTTAGTTTTCCAAGGAAGGGGTGTGGGTTTTTGCAAGTGATTTTGGCACCTCTTTTTTCAGTTTACCACTATGGTTTTACTGCCCAAAAGTTCTATGAATTGCAGCCTTGAGATGGTAGCATCTTATTGGGTTATTTGTAGGCATATGGAAG
The DNA here is from genome assembly GCA_007258455.2 of Sequoia sempervirens. NCBI lineage: Eukaryota > Viridiplantae > Streptophyta > Pinopsida > Cupressales > Cupressaceae > Sequoia > Sequoia sempervirens. The sequence goes on along the minus strand of VDFB02242638.1, from coordinate 2,102 downwards.
AATTTGACTCAAAGGAGATCAGCAAGGAAGTTTATTTTGGTGTATCTCTCTTGTGAAGATAAATAATATACTTGCCCTCTTTTCTCGTATGGAGTTTTTCTTGAAAGGGTTTCTCCACGTAAATTTGGTGTCATATTTGTTTGTTTATTTTTCTATTAGGATGAATGTGCAATCACATACATATAGTCAGATTTGGTAATCTTATTTTTATATTTGAATACACATACATAAGTTAATATATGACATCTTAGCTTCACCTTTTTTTCAATGCAAAACAATGTCAAAAGTTAAAGGAAGTCCTTCAAATCCTCTTGAGATATTCATAAGTAATGCAATCATAATTTCAAAGTATTATAAAGCATGGAAACAAAGACAATGCATGTGAAAATAGTCTTGTAAACAAAAGATTTTGCCTACAAAATTCCGAGGAAGAAAATTAATAGGATGAGTAGATAATCTTAAAGATTCAATATAACTAGTCAAATATGATAAATATAAATAAATATCCATCCAATTATAACGTTTATAAACCTTAAGAAGTAACTAGAGTTAAACCACTAATCTATGAGCTACTTCTATTCACAATTTTCTCTACAAATGGATGAAAATGAATAATTCATCTGTCAATGGAGTTAAATAAGAGTGTCAACCCTCAAAATGGATTGAAAACATTCTTAAATATTTTTTGTCCCCTTCAAGAAATAAAAATACCAAAAGCAAACTTCTAGAATATGAACATCAACTATCAAGACTCCGTGGTTGAGTAAATAATCACTATTAGTAATAGTGCATTACCCTACCATTGTCTAAAATAGAATAAGTAACAATCATAACCTATTAGGAAATAAATAACTACCTAAAAGGTATATAAATACCTTCACCACACTCCTCTACCCAAAAAATGAATTCTAGCACATTATCAACAATATAATTACCATACTACAAGTGATTAAATGATTATTTATCTCTACAAATCTCATAATAACTTGTTTTGGACCACTTCCAAGATGCCAAAAGAAACTATCCCCTACTCATAAATTTGTTGCTTATTTATTCTAGCAAAAGACTACATTTTCATCAACTAGGATCGAGATGGAATTATACCTTAATTGGGCTCCTTGATTGAATTAGGTAAAATCCAACCTTTCAATCATAGGAAAGAAATAATTTTACCTCAAATATTGAGGTCATTAGTGTCATATTAGAGACCATAGAATCAAGAGCATGAAAATAATTTGTTGATCATAGGTTTGCACCAACATTTTCATGAATAGAAACTATCTTAGTCTTAATCCTTGGCATGCTACATCATTGTATCTTCAATCATGTGAACAACAAGAATAGGGTTCCAACTAAGGCATAAGGAAATCTAGAAATTTGACCCTTTTGTTAAAGGTATTCTTCAACATTCCATTGTGTATTCAAGTTGTAGGTGAATCTCAACTCATTTGTAAACTTTATAGGTGCAAAGAATAGAACTACAATTGAAGAAAAGATAATGGAAGCTAGTTAGAATAATGGATGAGAATCACATAATAGTAGATTTGGTTTACTATAATTGCCACTCATCATTACTCAATACTTAATTTTCTTCACTCTTATGCATCAATGAATTCCAAGGATAATACAACACGGTGAGATAGCTAACAAATATCCTTTCCATTCTCTTTCAATGTTATATTTGACTATTGCATGTCATGATTCAAATCTTTTTTATCTAATTTATTGATGATTCCAAGACACCCAACTAGAATGGCAACAAGGGGTGCAATATAATGGTGGGAGCATGTTCACAAAAAAAATTTAGAGTTATCATTTATTTTTCAAATATAAAGATGAAAAAAAATGTTATTACAAATAAAATAAAATATATATTTATATATTGATCTTTACAAATTTTGAATCAAAAGAAACATGCAAAGAAAATAATAAGAGGGAAATAAGAGGATCATCAAAAAATTAATTAAATTTTAAGTATAAATTATATGCCAAAAAAAATATATTTTTTAAAATAAAATATAGTGTATATTTTAGCTCTAGGAAAATTCATCACCTGCAATTCACACCGAAGGAAAATTCACCACAACAACAATTCACCATGA
>VDFB02242637.1:0-11052 GCA_007258455.2 Sequoia sempervirens | reverse complement strand
CACTATCAACATGTTCCTCTTAAGAGAGTGGATGAAGCTATATGTAGACCAGTTCCTCTCAACAACTGAAGAACTGGAAACTTGGGATAGCAGACGAATAACTAGAGTGGTGGTTAAAGATTTCAAACCATGACAATTCCACCACAAAAGTGGGTCCTCCTATGCTATAGATTCTATATCCATCTTTGCCCCATCTGAATAGCCTCTAAAAGTGGCAAATTTGGTCCACTCAGTGTGAATTGTGCCGACATCTCTAGAATCATACATCTTCTCTATGCACCTAAAGAAACCCGCCTTCACCTCATCATCTTGAATTGGTGTCACTCTACCCGGTCTAGCCTTGTACCACTTAGGATTCAAGGCAAAGGTAGCCATATGCAAAGGAGTGTTCAACTTGTCCCATCTGTGCTGAATGATTGGCCAGGATGTGCTCATTGTAGAATGCTAGAGAGGGGTCCTTCACTCCTATGTGCCACCGGCATCGGGGACAGGGGGACGCCAGGATGGGGGGACATGTTTCCGGGACGGGGGACAAAGGGGCCTCAATTTCAGGACTGCGGGGGGACAGTGGCGGGGAGGGGGAGGGGGTGTATATACTATATACTATACATATGGTACTTAAAATGCTAGTTATGAAAAGATGTATAAGACTATTAAGAAGTAAAATAGCAAAATTGAAATACTAAATTAGTAAATAGTAAATACAGATACTTGAACATTGAACATTGAATATTGAAGTTTTCAATATCGAATTACTAATTAGAAATTAGAATAGTAATACTCAATACTACAATGTAACAATTGTTGAATCGGCAAATGGAAGATTTCTATTATATTATATCAAAAATATTTGATTATAAAGATGATTACAATGAGTAGCATGATTATATGATATCAAAACAAGTACAAAATCAAAATGTCAAAATGACAAAATGTAGTGAAGGAGGCAGAGGCCTCTAATCATCCCTCGGGAGGTCGGCAAACTCCTCATCACTAGAACCACTGGACTCCTCAAGGTCAAGATCCGCCAAAGGAACACCAACCAACCCTATATCTAAAGCATCCTCATCCTCATCAATCTGTGATGGCTCCTCTGGCTCTACATCCCATCGTGCTGTTGGGCTCTCCTTGTACACACGTGTCCTGCGGTCAGTGATACGCAAGGCACTATGTACAACCACTAGCTTCTCTGCTCTCCTAGAGGTAAGTCTATTCCTCTTAAGAGAGTGGATGAAGCTATAAGTAGACCAGTTCCTCTCAGAAGCTGAAGAACTAGAAACCTGGGACAGCAAATGAATGGCTAGTGTGGTAGTCAGTGATTTTGGTCCATGACAAGTCCACCACAAAATCGGATCCTCCTGTGCCATAGTTCTTATGTCCGCCTTTGCTGCAGCCTTATAACCCCTAAGAGTAGCAAATTTCGTCCACTCAGTGCGAATGTTGCCAGCAGCTTCAGCATCATACATCCTATCAATGCATCTGAAGAACCCTTCCTTCACCTCATCATCCTGAATTGGTGTAACTCTCCCAGGCCTAGGCATGTACCACTTCGGATTCAATGCATAAGCAGCCATGTGCAAGGGAGTGTTTAGGCTGTCCCATCTACGCTGAATAATAGGCTGAATGTAAACATTGTAGAATGCTAAAGTGGGGTCCTTCTCTCGCACAACTGCCCTCATCTGACCAAGCATAGAATCAATGCACTCATACACCTCCCCAAGGTTAGGTGCATCCCCATCCCCATGTCTGATGACCTGTACAACTGGTGTAATGATGGTGACAATATATTTTGCATCATGCCAAAATGCATCACTCTTCACTATCTCCTTCACCCTCTTCCCCTGCTCTGTCCTGGACCCATCCCAACGATTCCAGTCTTGTGTCATAACCATGACTTGCAGTGGCTCTTGCAACTCAAGCATTCTCTCCAAAAGAATGAAATAGGATGCATATCTGGTCTCAACTGGTTTCAAGAACTCCTTCTTCGCGAAGCTCCTGAAGATGGCATGTGAAGTGTGGTGGTTGCAAATATACATCTGCACATCTCTAGCATTGCTGACCACTCCTCTAATCCACTCAATCTTCCCCATGTCCTTGAGTGCATTGTTCATGGCATGCACACAACATGGAGTCCACCAAATGTGTCTGTATGCTGCCTCAATAAGCCTCCCTGCAGCTCTGCACACATGTGTTGCATCTGTCACTACTTGGACTACATTCTGTGGCCCAATCTCCTCAATAGCTGCCCGAAGGATCTCAAACTAAAAATCAGCATCTTTTCGATGCCCTGAACAATCAACTGCCCTGAGAAAGAATGGCCCCTCTGAACATGTAACTATAAAATTGATGAGTGGATGATGCCTAATGTCCGTCCACCCATCCATAACTATGCTACATCCAGACTCCTCCCAACATGCCCTCATCGTCTCCATCAATGAATTGATCTTGGCATAGTTGTTATCCCAGATCGTGGTCCTCAATTTGTGCTCACCTGGTGGCACATATGATGGTCCTCCCTTCGCCACCATCGACATCATCTCCTTATAATAAGGAGAGCGAGCTACATGGAATGGGATTCCATTGGCAAAAAAGAACCTGCCAATGGAATCATCTATCTGATCCCTCAGGTGCACATTAAATAAATCAGCTATGGGGTTAGGCTGACTTTGCATCTTGCGTTTCCCCTTGCCTTGTTGTGATTCAGCCATAGTGCTATAAGTGGATGACGGTCCTGAGGCTGACCCTGACAATGTTCCTACTCTGTGATGCAATGTAGGAGTAGAAATATGTGGCTGCCTCTGCATTTGCTGCTCTTGAATCTGCTGAATAGTCTGAATATGTTGCCTACCAGACAAGGTAGTAGGCATTGGAATTGCCACGTCATCTGGAACACCCCAAAGCTTGTTGAACTCAATTCTGTATTTCAAATTTTTAGGCTGCTTCAAAAAATTGCATGCTCCCACACCCTTTCCTGGCCAAAAGAGGAAGTGTGCATTAACTCTGGTGATGCTCCCAAACCAATCATCACCACAAATGTTGCATTGCCATTTCCTCGTACCACCAGTTGATGATGTTGGGGCTGTTATTCTTGTTGCAAACTGTTTGAGAGGAGATTTGGGATCATAAGGACCCCTAGCCCACTTTGCCAAAAGCTGGGAAGGGCAATCAGTAGAAATTGGTGCACTAGCTATGGAACTAGTTTGCCCTTCCGGATTTGATCCATGCTCACCCCCCTCATTGAGCTCATCCTCATGCTCAGGTTCATATTCTGATTGGCTTGCACTATGAGAATTAGTTTCCATCTCATCCTCACTCATTTCATGACTATGGGAAGTCATTTTGACACTGCATTTCACAAAATGAAAAAAAATTCAATAAACACATAGTTTCAGCCTATGCCCTACTTTAAAATTAAAAAAATAAAACTCTATATTTTAAATTTTTCAACAAATTTTAAATTGCAAAACAAAATCTAAGATTCTAAATTAATTTAGAAAATGGAACAACAAGAAATGAAATAAGAAAAATTAAAAAATGAAACAACAAGAAATGAAAAAACATTGAAAATCAGAAAATAAAACAAAAAATCAGTTAAAAACCCTACCTTTTGCTTGAAAAATCTCTTCAACAAGGTGAAGAATCTTCCTCCTCTTCTTCTTCTTGCTCCTTGACACTCCTTTTTCACTTGCAATCACTCCTTTCGCTCCTCCAATCACTCTTTTCTTTTCAAATTTCACTCTCTTCCAAGGTAGTAAACAAGTAGAAATGCAAAATGTGAAGAAGATTAGAGGCCTTTACGCATGTAAAGAGTTTAGATGGGCTCACATGCCCTTAGGTCTCAATAGGAACCAATATAATATAAAAATGTATTAAATCGCTTTTTTGGCTGTTCTGCCATCAGAGACGCTTTGGCGCCCCTCGGTGATGCTCTGAGGACACTTAGGTCTCTGCCTAGAGATTACTTCTGACGCTTGGCGCCTTCGCTGCAAAGCCAAAAAACGGTATTTTTACTCCAGACGGAACATCGCCCCTCACGTTTCCCTAACGCCCTCGCCTGTGACGCTAGGGCCTTTAAAGGGCGTGACGCTGGCCCCCGGGTTCACGTTTCACTCGCGACAACGCACTTCTCATCTCGTCAAATCATAGAGTCATGCATACACCTGCTAGGCAGTGCATCCCATCCCTATATTCGATAAATTGAATATGAAATGATGGAGACAATGTATTTCGTGAGATCACCAAAATACATCACTCTTCACTATCTCCTTCTTACCCCTTTATACCGTTTTGGCCTTTGGCCCACCTATTCCACTTCCATTAATATAACCATGAGTTGTAAATGCTTGCAACTCAATCATTCTCCAAGAGAATGAAATATGATGCATATCGGGTCTCCACCGGTTTCAAGAACTCCTCCTTCGCGAAGGTCCTGAAGAGTGCATGGGAAGTGTGGTGGTTGTAGATAAACATCTGCACATCTCTCACATCAGTGACCACTCCTCTAATCCAATCAATCTTCGCCATGTCCTTGAGTGCATTGTTCATGGCATGCACACAACATAGGGTCCACCAAATGTGTCTATAGGCTGCCTCAATGAGTTTCCTTGCTGCTCTACACACATGGGCTGCATCTGTGACTACTTGGACCACATTTTGTGGCCCAACCTCCTCAATAGCCTCCCTAAGGACATGAAACTGAAAATCAACATCTTTTATGGCGCCTGCATAATTAATCATTTAAGGGAAGTATAGGCCTCCTCGCATATGGACCATGATGTTGATGTGGAGTGGATCATGGCTAATGTCCTATTCCACTCCATCCATATAACTAGTAAGTTGCACCCAGATGCCACCCAACATTCCTTCATTTTCTCCATCAAAATATTGATCTTGGAATAGAACTTATCCAAGATTGAGGTCCTCATTTTCATCTCACCTGGTGGCACATATGATTTTCCTCCCTTCGCCACCATAGCCATCATCTCCCTATAATAAGGAGACCATGTAACATGAATGCCATTGGCAAAGAAGCACCTACAATGGATTCATCTTATCTCCATCTCACCGCATTACTGAAACATATCAGCCATGGGGTTACTACTCGGTGTCTCCAAGAACTTCATGCTTCCCCTCGCGGCTATCCCTCTAGCTGCACTGGAAGTGGGAAGTGGATGAAGATCCAAACATCATTCCTCTCGTCTGGAAGCATGAGAAGTATGTGGCGCATGATGGATTTGCTGAAGGGCTGCCCTAGCAGTCAAAGTAATGCCCTAGCAGTCAAAGTAGTAGGGACTAAAATATTTGTGTCCTCTGGAATGCCCCAAAGCTTGTTAAACTCCATTCTGTAATGTATATTTTTTAGATCCTTCAAAAACTTACAAGGCTCCACACCTTTTCCTGTCCAAAAAAGAAAATGTGCATTCACTCGAGTGACGCTACCAAACCATTCCATCTCACAAATGTTGCACTTCCACTTCCTTGTCCCCCCACCTGACTGTGATGTGCCTTGTATTCTTGTAGCAAACAGTTTGAGAGGAGACTTCGGATCAAAAACACCCCTAGCATACTTTGCCAACAACTCTGAAGGGCAACTTGTACTAGCTGGTGCACTTGCCATGGAACTAGATTGGGTTGTAGGATCAGCCCCATGGTCATCCCCCTCATTCTCAGGTTCAAAATTTGAATCATGTTCACTATGATAATGGATTTCCATGTCATCCCCACTCATGTCTTGGGTGCTCATTGTGAAAGTGACACTGCATTTCACAAAATTAAAATAAAATCAGCCTAGTTTAACAAATTGAAATACAAATTTGAAATTTTAATTTTGAAAACAAAATGAAAATCTACAATTTATAATTTAAAAATCAGATTTAATTTTATATTATTTAAAAATTTAAATAAAAATAATAAATTAATAAATAATAAAATTTGATGTTGAATCTTGAGGGCAAAATGATGAGGATGAATGAATCATTCATCATTTTTCCCTCAAGATTCAACATCAAATCTGATTTTGAGATGAATAAGAAAAAAAGAGTTTAATATTAAATTTTTAAAATAAAAAATTCGATGTTGAATCTTGAGGGCAAAATGATGAATGATTCATTCATCTTCATCAATGAATCTTTCATCATTTTGCCCTCAAGATTCAACATCAAATCTGATTTTGAGTCTTTGAGATAAATAAGAGAAAAAAACAAGTTTAAACTCAAAAAATAAAACAAAAACAAGAAATCTGAAAAGAACTTCAAAAACCCTACCTTGTGCTTGAAAAATCTCTCCAAAATGAAGTAGAATCCTCTTCCTCCTTCTTCTTGCTCCTTCTCACTCCTATCACACTTGCAATCACTTTTTTCACTCCTTCAATTAGACTTCTTCACTGTTTTTCGTCCTCTTCAGTTAGCTGTAAAAAAAATCAGTCTTTGAAAATGTGATTGAAATGATAAAATTTCATTGTTTTGTGTTGTTTTGGAGGAAGGGGTGGGGCCCATGCCAAATTAGGGTAACCCTAAAAGAATTAAAAATCAAAATTTATTTTTAATTTTTAACTTAAGTTGGCCCATGGACAAGGGGCTCAACAGGAGATCGCTAGGCGTCTCCCAACCTCTCGAGAAATGCCTAGGCATCTACCAAGGAGACTTGGAGATGTCTCTCAAGGAAACTTGAAGACCTCTCCATGTCTCCAAGTCTCCTTGGGAGACGCGGAGACATTTTCTCGTCTCTGGCGGAGCACCGGTGGCGGGATAGCGGGAAACGTCAAGTACTCGTTTCCCTATCCCCGAAACGTCCCCATTTCTGAAACACGGCCAGATAGGGGGGGGGGGGAACGCGTTTCCGTGGAACACTAACACTACTTTGGACTTAAAAGTTTGACTTGCAACCTGTAGTTTGGACTTTGGGGTTCAAACCACAACAACACCTAAAGCAAGCTCCTTGGTTGACCATCTTTGGTCGTCTTTTGTAATAATTTCATGTGCGACTAAAGATATAGTTTACTCTTGCATCTGGTATGCATTTTCATCTCTATTATTAATTCATGTATTCATTTTATCAAATAGAGTTGTAAACATTTGGTGGTGTTTCCTTAAAGAAATTGGGTTAGATTTGAGAGATTCATGCCCTTAGACCCCAATAAATGTGGGAGGAGACCACAACGTGGTCAAGACTAAGAGATCATGTGATCTTTAAGGATTGTTGAGTAGAGGAAACGAAGAAGGCTTAGGGGAATTGTTGATGAAATTGAAGGATTAAAAACTGAAAGTTCCAATCCATCTTGAGAATGAAGTAAAAGCTGAAGCATAAGTTGGAGTTGTAGTTGGGAAGAGAAAAAGACTTCCATGACAATAAAATACACAAAGGCAGAGTGGGAACAAACAGCAAGGCACTTACTGCTCCCTAACGAAGCGTATGTGGATTGTGCCGATCAAGTCGAGAAATCATCAATGCAATCACCACCAAAGGAAGAAGAGTGGGAAGGAGAGTCCATAGATTCATTGTTAGAAATATACAAAAACAACATTCGACACATTCAAGAATTGCTATTTACGGAAGAGCTAGTAGTTGGGAGGATTTTATCCTTAAACTTTGGGACAAAGAGAGCACAAGAAAGATTCCGAGGGCAACTCGAGTGTGTGGAGCATTAAGATAGGGAGAGTAGAGGATTCCTATGTGGTGGAGAGTGCAAGAGAAGCATTGGAACATACAAATCAAAGCTCCCCAACTGATTCTAGTCACAAATGTTGCATCAAGGAAGAAAGATGGTGACTCCCTTGACAAGCCCAAATGTGGAGAGGTAGAAACTCTCGAAATTCATGGGTATCAGATTAGAGGATCCTATACGACATTGTAAAACTTGATAAGTAGGAGGTATTTTCCATAGCTAAAGGGGCTCTATAATGAATGGTTCATAAGTCACAACACTTGCTGAAGGTTTTGCAAATGGGGTTGCAAGCTAAGTGGGCTTAACCTTGGGGGAAACTCTGTAGTTAAGCGTGCTTGAGTTGGAGTAGTATTGGGATGGGTGACCTCCCTGGAAGGCCCAATGCTTCACCTCTATGAGCATCACCTAGATGCAATGAGTGCTAAGTGGACCATTCACTATCATGAGAGATGGGTTCTTGTGAACCACTACTCATGAAACATGGGTCAATGAGTTTGACTCATAAAACTACATAGTTGAATCTTGATAGCAATATCACAATTTGACCCACTGTTGAAAATACCTCCTACTTATCAATTGATGAGCTAAAGGGGCTCTATAATGAATGGTAAGGCACAACACTTGTTGAAGGTTTGCAAATGGGGTTGCAAGCTAAGTGGGCTTAACCTTGGGGGAAGCTATGTAGTTAAGCGCACTTGAGCTGGAGTAGTACTGGGATGGGTGACCTCTCGGAAACGCCTAGTGCTTCACCTCTGTGAACATCACCTAGATGCAATGAGTGCTAAGTGGACCATTCACTATCATGAGAGATGGGTTCTTGTGAATCACTACTCATGAAACATGGGTCAATGAGTTTGACTCATAAAACTACATAGTTGAATCTTGATAGCATTGTAAAACTTGCAAAACAATTTGGATAGCTAATGGTCAAGACGATAGATCTTACTGGTTAAGATCATTTCTAGCAACCTTGAGGGATATAGTGATAGATTAGTACATAGATCTTGAAGCAACCTCCAAAGCTACATGGGACTTGTTAAGGAAAGCATTTGAAAATGAATTTAGACTTCTCTAAGATGACAATGAGATTGTAGCAGAAATCTACAACATGATGCAGGGGAAGCATGAAAATGTGGGAGCTTACAGTCGTAGGCTCAAAGAAATCATGGTAAAGTTGGAAACAAAACTAGCTGATGGTCTAAAAAAGTGGTGGTTCATTGAACACTTACTTCCGTCATTAAGAAAAAAGATGAAAGTAGTACCACCCTCATCCTATTTCGAAGCCTACAATTGGGTGATGGACATAGAAAGTGAAGATAAAATGTTGTCGCACAATAAAAGAAAAATAGAGGAAGATGGAAGTTTGGATGACAATAGTCACAATGAATTGGGAACGGTACAAGCACTCCGGAGGCACAGGTTTTGAATGATGAAACTTGAAAGAATTAAATGCAGAGAAAGAACCAACAAAGAAACTGACGAACTATGGTGTCCTGAGTGCAAAATTAAGGGTCACACAAAAGGTAACTTTCCTAGAAAGATGTTTTGTGAGATTTGCTAGGTTATGGGTCATTCAATAAATGAGTGCCCATACAATTTGAAGACTAGGAGTACACAAGTACTCTTTATGCAGTGAGAGTAGTCCACTCCATTGAAGCCACATAATGCATCTCTAGGAGGTTATTGAAATTAAAGAGGTCGAAGCCAAATACAATATGACCCCAAAGGATGCCATATCATACGATGCCGACAATTTAGAGAATGGGGACACTTTGCAAGAGACTACCAAAACAAGCAAGACAAAGTGCAATTATTGTGCAAATGGTGTGGACCTAGAGACCGTGAAGACACTGGATGTCCAAAGCAAAAGGCCAGTGTCAATATGATTGATATAAAGCATAATGAACTATTGGTTGTTACTTGTGCCCAAGCAAAGAAGGCTATGTACTTAGACCCATGTATAGAAAAAGAAAGACTTCGTGAAGCAATGGCCGAAGTGGAGAATACTATTGCTAATGAACGTCGCTCAAATGCAAACACAAGTACGATAACAAATCAATTACAAGCCAAGAAAAATATTGCATGGCAAGTACTTCAAGCTATTGTAGTAATCTAAGTATTAGATTTCTTCCAAAGTATTCTTGAAGTTTGAAATATTATGACTAATACTATATCGAGAAAGAATGAGATGGCACATGCTACAACCCAAGTGGACTTTGGCAAGAATGAAGATCCAATAATCCATCCTTTGTTGTTAGGCGACCAGGTGATCGATCCAATTTTACTGATAGTTAATATGGCAAAGAAACCAGTAGTGGTGAATATGGAGATCCTTGGAAGGAGTTTCACCAATACAATTGTTGATGGCGCGCTGGTGTGAATGTACTTTTGAAAGACACTTGGAGAAGTTTGGGCAAGCCAACCATTTGGTCCCCTACTCTTCAATTGGTGGGTGCAAATCAACAAGGTTATGGGACAAAAGGTAATTATTGGAACCCAAGCATTTTTGTTGAACTTTGTGCTCATTCCATTAAGGAAGAAAGCATACGACGTATTGTTAGGTCGGGATTGGTTGGTAGCAGCCAAAGATGATCACAACTGGAAAAAGAATACACTCTCCATTGAGAACAAGGGTAAAAATTATGTAATTGATTTAAAGAACCAAGCTATAAGTGAGGAAGCAACTTCCTCCGTTTTGCAGATTTGGACGGCGAAGAAGAATGGACAAAGAAGCATGATTTGGGTTCGATAGAATCGAATGACAAAGGGATTTTTGAATTATAGTCATGCTAGAAGGATGAAACAAATTCTCTCTGTAGCCTATTTCACTGGCAAATGAAGGACTATGAGGTATTTCTAGCGACTTGTAATTTTCTTGAAGCTATGACTCTCAGTGAAGAGCAATTGATGAAAAATGGTCTTGAAAAGTTGGATAGTTTATGTGTGCGGGACACAATCCATGGTTTACAAAAGATGTCAGTTGTAGTAGAGCTATTTGACTTTGCGAAAGAATGGAAAATTACTAATGTTACGTCTCATAGTACTAAGAGCAAAACATTTAACTTGGAGTGTATAGATATTGATCAAGTCAAATCAACTTCACAAAAAATTTATAGAAAAAAAGAAAATTAGAAAATAAAGAAAGATTGGAATGGAAAAGGAGAAAATATTGTATTGAAAATTTAAATTTAACAATTGAAGGAGGAAAAAATAAAAGCCCGACTACGTCACAAAGCCTGACTACATCAAAATCCCAACTACATCCAAAAGCTTGACTCAATCACAATGCTTGACTACATCAAAAAGCCTACATCACAAAGCTTGACTACATCACAAAGCTTGACTACATCACAAAGCTTGATTACATCACAAAGCTTGACTACATCAAA
>VDFB02242636.1:0-24546 GCA_007258455.2 Sequoia sempervirens | reverse complement strand
AACTTTGTAAGAAGGATGAGGAAAGGATCTGACAAGTATGAAGGTAAGCTTCCCTTTAAATGCTTTAGTTGTGGAGAAATAGGTGATTATGCTGCAAAGTGTTCGAAAAGAGCTAAGAGGAATAAACAAAGATATGAGAAATAAAAGAAAGGAAAAGAGATCAATAGAGAATATTATGTGAATGAGAATGCTAGTATATTTGGTGAGTATTTTGATTATTAAGATCCTGATGAAAATGAATGCTTTCTATTGGATATAAAGGATGAACCTACTTCTAGTAACTCTAAAAAATAGGTGAAGGAAAGCCCTCCAGAGAAGGAGAAAATGAAGGTACTATTATTTCTGCCCTACATGCTAACAAGAAAAATAATATTGGGTAGTTGATAGTGGTTGTTCAAATAACATGACTGGTGATAAAAGTAAGTCTCTTAAACTTAAAAAATATTATGGAGGCTTGGTTATGTTTAGAGATGGTATTGGTGCTAAAATTTGTGGAATAGGTTATGTAATTTTTTATGGAAAGCATCATACTGATGATGCCTACTATGTTAAGGGTTTAATGCATAATATGTTGATTGTTGGATAGATGTGTAGTAAGGGATATGATCTTGTATTTAAGGATGAGAGATGTAAAATTTAGAAAGTATTTGGAACAGTGATTACTGCATGAAAGAAATTTGAGGGAAATATCTATATCAACTTAAGGGTGTTGATGGATTATGCTTTAAGACTTAGATTAATGAGAGTTGGTTATGGCATCAAAGAATGTGTCACATGAATTTTGATAACTTGGAAAGGACTAGTGCAATTCAGGTTGTGATAGATTTACCAAGGATTACAAATCCTGTTAATCCTATTTCTAGGAATTGTTAGTTTGGAAAGCAAGCAAGAACTCATTACAAATAAAAGGAATATTCTACTATTGGACTACTCGATTTAATTCACATAGATCTACGTGGTGCTATGAGAGTGAGAAGTATACTAGGTGAAAGGTAATTTAATCTTTTAATTGATAATTATTATAGATATACATTGGTTACATTTCTTAGAGATAAATTACATGCATTAGATAGATTCAAGGCATTCAAAGCTATGGTTGAAAATGAAGTGAATTTCTGGATAAAATGCCTAAGGTCTGATAGAGGTGGATAATTCACCTCCCATGAGTTTGAAATGTTTAATTAAGTGCATGGAATAAAAATATGTAATATTGTTTTCATTGATGTCAAAATTTCAAATCATGCATGGGAGATTGTTGGCACAATGACATAGGATGAGTGTGAGAGTAGTGGATCTGATGGAAAATTAGATGGTAGATTTGAATTGGGTTTTTCGAGAGCTTTCCGAAAAGGTATTGTACATATCTTGATATCAATGAAGGTTTTAGCATTCATTTGTTCATGGTCTCGATCTAGGGTTTATTAGATAAACCCTAAGTGTGCAAGAGTTTACAGTCATGGCATTCACATAAATTCTATTTTGTTGTTGACTATGTATTGGTAGTTGTAGGTCACATAAGTTAAAATTTATTTCTTTGAATTCATGTATATTACTATCCCCTTCACCTTATGTTTACTGGCCCAACAAATATTCAATAGCTATAATATTTCCTAAGTTGTAGGTTTCCAAGTTTCCTTAACTTAAGTTGTGAGGTTCTAGAGTTTTATAACCTTCCGACTTAGCGACTTCATGTTGTCAACATGTTGCAAGTTTTCAAAACTTCACAAACTTGGACTAGACCTTCTTAAGTTTATATTTTTAGTGAAGTTGTGATGGTGTATGATCAATGGTTGTGATCAAGAAGATCTGATGATGCCCATCTTTTTCACTAATATTTTGGTGGAATGTAGATAAATCCCATGGGGTTAGCAATGAGTGGTGGAGTTTTATCCATGATGTACAAATGATGATAGTTGATGTTTGGTGTAGCCTACGAAGATGGCATACAAAGTTAGTGGAAGGTGACATCAAAGGTGTATATACGGAAACAACTTGCATACCCTGCTAAGAATTTAGTGGAACCTATTCAAGACCCGTGGGGCTAGGGGGAATGGTGAAGATTGATCAAGGTTGATCGAATGGTGCACGATGCATAAATGGTGAGAACTATGAAGGAATCATAAGAGGATGTATGCCATGAACAATACAGATTTAAAAAGAAATATCTAACACTACCCATAGTGTATTTGGTGGGACCCAACAAGATGGTGGTGATGGTATATTGTGGCGTGGCCGATATGTGGAAAAGAGCGATTTCTCAATATATAAACTCACATCATTATTGTGAGTTGTGTGGCAATGATGTGGATGAAAAATACCAATAGCTTGCAAACCACACAAGGTTTGTGTGGGCCTATTGTCTGAGCTTGCAAAGTTAGTGAGATTTGGACATGTGTCTTGGTGGATGCCTTGTATGGAAAGTGGTGTATGAAGGATAAGATGAAAGGAGGATATTAAAATGACCACTTAATAGATGGCCATATGGTAAAGTTGTCACAATGAATAGAAATTGTAGGATCATGGGACAAAGTCCATGGATTAACAACCCATATTTGAGTGCAGTAATCACAAACAGCTAACGCAATGCATGAAGAGGGTTTTGACTAGAAATAAACACAAATGAAAGGTATTAATCGGTCCAACTGCACCAACAACTAATGTAAATGAAGATTTGATATTCAAGGTGGTGGACTAGATGTACATAGAGATAGAGATCAAATTTAGACCAAAGAATCGAAAGAAAGCATTAAATACAAATCTAATCTTATGGTTTGGTATGATAAAATGGAAGGTTAATTCTCTACACCAGTATTTAATGTTGTGTGGGTCAGTTTTGATAGGAGATCAAATTGAATGAAAAGAAGGATGCATTGATTTCATATCTAATTCTAGGTTTTGATAGAGAGCTAATTTGGGAAAATTCTCTTTAACAAGAATTAAATGTTGGGTGGCTCAATGCAAGAAAGGGAAATCATATATCTTAATTATTAGCTTGGTAGTGGTGTGTGTGGCTTGAGGAAAAGAAATGTTTCTAGTGAAGTTAGTATGTGAAGAAAACCCTAACAGTAAGTTGGAGACGAGTTGGATAGTGTAGTGAATCTCAAGGTAGAGATTGTAGATCAATTAAGAGAAGAAAAAGAAGACCAACATAGAATTATCAATGTTTGGTAATCTACAAAAAGTAAAGAGGAGAGAGCGATAGCAAGGAGTGTAGATAGTTGATGCACATATTTGTGTAACCTAGACACAACACAAACTAACATCTAGATTTTGCATTCAGGGGAGTGTTTTTTAGATTGCAGCTCCAACAATGAGAGTGTAAGTCGGAGAGTGTGTAACAATTTATTGAATGTAATGGTGCATTTTTAGGTTTAATAGAATTCAATTATATACACATATATGAACTTGTAATTTTATTGAGGTTTTAGCCTCATTGATCATAGTTGTAGCTCACACAAGGTGATTGTAATCTCCTTGTATTTGTAGCTCCTAAAATATGGTGTAGTAGCATCCTTGAAGTTGTAGCTTGTAAATTAGGGAGTTGAGGCTTCCTTGGGTTGCAACCCTAAAAATTTTAATAGAGATTTCATTTGACATTATATTTGAGTAGTAGACTCAAGTAGCTTTTGTCACCATGGTTTTTTCCATCTTGGGTTTTCCATGTATATGTGGTGTTATGATTTGTTATTTCATGTGCATGTGAGTTTTGTATTGATTTATGTTTTAATCTGCACATCTAAGTTGTAAGGTTGACACTGTAAATAGGCTTCAAGCCTAAAAGTTTTTATATCTACTGATTCACCCCCCTCTTAGTAGATCATTGTGTTCTAAAAATTGGTATTATAGTACTAGGTTCCCTAGGAGAAGCTTAATCAACTCATGTACATCTTGGATAAGTGAACACAATGGCATTTCAGGAAGGTTCAAACAAGCCATCTACATTTGATGGAGCAAACTATGCTAAGTGGAGCTCATTAATGGAAGGATACTTAGTTTCTCTTGGAACTAAAGTTTGGGCATCTGTCGAGACCAAATATACTATTCCTGCAATATATTCCTATTGATCCTATAGGAAAGAAGGAGTATGAGGATAATAAGAAAGCTTGGTTTATTATTTTGAAT
Organism: Sequoia sempervirens; assembly: GCA_007258455.2. Classification (NCBI taxonomy): domain Eukaryota; kingdom Viridiplantae; phylum Streptophyta; class Pinopsida; order Cupressales; family Cupressaceae; genus Sequoia; species Sequoia sempervirens. The sequence continues at coordinate 20,424 of VDFB02242636.1, read as the reverse complement.
AGTTTTTCTAATTATGTGCATAGGAAAGTTATGCATTATAAAACTATGTATGATGTTTGGGAATAATTGAAGAAGATCTATGAAGGTGACACCAAAGTGAAGATAGAAAAGTTACAATTTTTGAAAGAAAAATTTGAAGGCTTGAAGATGACCAAACAAGAGAATATTGCAGACTATCTTAAGAGAGTTGATGAAGTCGTAAATTCCATTAAAGGATATGGTGTAGATCTAAAAGAAGAATATGTGTTGAAAGTTCTTAGGTCTATGATAGCTAAATATGATTCCATGATTTCTTTTATCGAAGAAGGAAGAGAAATTGAAAAACTCTCTTGATGAGGTGCATGACATAATTACTACATATGAGATGAGAATTCCAAAAATAAAGTTATCCAAGAAAGAAGATGCATTTAAGGTTGTCAAGAAAGAAAAAGTTGTTGTCATTACATTTGATCATGAAGAAACTAATGAGGATGAAGCAAACTTTGTAAGAAGACTGAGGAGAGGATCCAACAAGTATAAAGCTAAGCTCCCTTTCAAGTGTTTTAATTGTAGCAGAATAGGAAATTTTTCTTCAACTTGTCCATATGGTAAAGAGAACATTTCCAAGCAAGAAGAAGATAGAAAAAAGAAGAAAATTGTTTATCCAATAAGAATAATTTTGGAATGAAGAAAAAGAGTTTGTACATCAACAAAGATAGTGAAGCATCTAATGCTAGTGATAGTTTAGAAGAGGACCAAGATCATTCTGTTGTAATGAGATAAGATAGAAGATAATTTATATTTATAGATAAAGAATGTAAGGGTCAGAAAGATGCATAAATTGAGGATTCACATGAAGAAGAAAAGGAGGCAGTTGTTGATTTTGAAGGAGAATTAATTAGTTCTCTTGAAGATCTTGATGGATTAAGAGATAAATATGATGATCTTAAGAGAGAAAACAAGAAACTGAAAAAAAAATGCTCAAAAGGAGACTTTAAAATTAACTCAAGAACTTGAGGAATCCAATAAGGTGATAGTTAGTCTGAAAGTTTATGTAGAAATTCTCAAAAGAGTTGAAGATGATGTGAAATCTAAATTGCAATCTAAGATGGATAAATGCTCAAAACTTGAGGCAGAGATAGTTTCCTTAAGAAAAGAATTGGAGAAAGCTAATAAGTAGATCAATAAAGCTATGAAGTTAAAAGGTGGTACTAATATTCTAGATGAATTGCTAAGTATAAAAAAGTTAGCTAATAAAGAAAAATATGGCTTGGGACTTGAAAAAGGAAAAAAATTATTTTTTGATGCTTCTGCAAAGCTCCATGAAAGATTTAGAGTAGAAGAATTTTTTTTCCCCAATGGTGAAAAATCCGACAAGAGTGAAGCCTCTGAGGGTGAAAAGAAGTTAGCTATGGTTGAGAAATCTGATAAAGAGAAGAAAGCAATTGAAGGCAGGAAATTCAATAGGTTGATTTTTGATCAACAATAGAAGAAGTAGAATACTAAGAGAACATACAATGATGGTTTCACAAGAGTACACTATCCAAGGAGACCTATACAAAGAAGATATCCTCCTCCAGTAGAAGAAAACACCATGACTAGGTACTCATCATATTTTAATGGGTATTGCTATACTTGTAAAAAAATTGGTCATAGGGCTAGAGAGTGTAAAGTCATTCCAAGGATAAATACAAATTTCATAAATAAAAATCCATTTTCTTGTTTAGTTGATATGAATGTAGTGTGTTTCAAGTGCAATAATTTTGGTCATGTAGATAGAAATTGTAGAGAAAAAATTATAATACCAAATGCTCCTTCTAAGAAGAAGAAAAACACACCTCCCAAAGTTGTAAAGAAAATTGAGGTCTTTGAGAAAAAGGACAAAAATGTTGAAAATAAACCTAAGAAGGTATGGAAGGAGAAAAAGCATAATTCCACTTAGTCTATGATTTCTCAAACAACATTGCATGCAAAGGAACAAGATCTATGGATAATTGATAGTGGTTGCTCCAAGCACATGACTGGAGATAAAAAGAAATTCATTAAACTTGAAATGAGAAAAGGAGGTTCAGTAAGCCTAGGTGATAATACTATTGTTAAGATTTGTGGTAAAGGAATTCCGAGCATAGATGGGAGGAAGAAAACTAAAGATGTGCTCTAGATGGAAGTTCTAAAACACAATCCTCTTAGTGTCATCTATATGTATGATAATGGATACAAAGTTGTATTTGATTTTGAAGGTTGCAAGACAAGAATGAATGGTAAAAAAATTGCTCAAGGGATAAGGACTGATAGTAATCTCTATAATATATGTGAAGTGGAAGGCCAAATGTGTCTATTCAACCAAATATATGAGAGTTGGCTATGGAATAGAAGATTGGGACATGTGAATTTTGGCATTCCAGTGAAGATAAGTTCAAAAGGATTAGTTTGAAATATGCCTAAGATTTCAAAGCCTGATAATATCATCTACCAAGGATGTCTGCAAGGGAAGCAAACAAAGTTTAAGTTTCCTACAAAGGATTATTCAACTACAAAACCCTTGAAGATAATTCATATTGATCTATGTGGTCCAATGAGGACACATGTTTTTTAAGGAGAAAGATATTTCATTCTTTTGATTGATGATTATACCAGAATGGAATGGGTCACATTTTTGAAGGAGAAGGCTAAAGCATTTGAAAATTTTAAAATCTATAAGTAGATAGTAGAAAATGAGACTTGAACAAGACTCAAATGTTTCAGGTTAGAAAGAGGTGGAGAATTTATGACAAGTGAATTCACAAAATATTGTGAAGATCATAGAATCAAACACCAATATTCAGCCCCAAGAACACCATAGAAAAATGGTTTGGTAGAGAGAAGAAACATGATTGTGAAGGAGATGGATAGAGCCATGTTGAATGAGGCAAACTTGATAGATACATTTTGGAAAGAAGTAGTACAAATTTTTTTATACATTCAAAACAAAGCTCTTATCAGATTTAATAGTGGTAGAATTCCATATGAATTATGGTTCGGTAGGCCTACATTAGTCAAGCATTTCAAAGGATCTAACAATAAATTCTATATCAAAGAGAAGCTAAAGATTTGGGAAGTTTTGAGTCAATATGTGATGAAGGGATATTTTTAGGGTATTCCAATCAAAGAAAAGCTTATAAATGTTACAACAAGAGGTGTAAAATTGTAGAGAGTGTGCATGTTAGGGTTGATGAAAATTAAGCCAAGTCCAACGGAAACAATCTTGAAAGAGAATTAGATGATGACGATATAGGTGCAGAGACAGAAGAAGAAGAACATCAAAGAAGAGAATGAGTAAGAGGTTAAATGTGCTCCTGCAAAATATGTGAAAAAAGATCATCCTGAAGATTAGATAATTCATTACAAGAATGAAGGTTTCTAGACTAGAAGAAGACTTGGAAAGAACAAGGAACAAGTGAAATTTTCCCTCTTATCTTAGATTGAACCAAAAAAATTTGATGAGGCCAATAAGGATGAGAGTTGGCTGAAAGCAATGGAGGAGGAACTCAATTAGATAGAAAAGAACAAAACTTGGGAATTAGTTCTATTACCTAATTTTTAGCTTTATGCTGAAATCAGGTAACATAGCGTTTTCTCTTTCAGGTTGTTTAAACATTTAAAATACAAACCATTAAACTACTAGTTTCAATGTCCATGAAAGAATGATTTCCAAATGAATCTTATTACATTTTTTCCATTTCAATGGTGCATTACAACAAATGAGAAAGAGAATCATGTATTCAAATGTAATTTATTTTATTGATAATCATTAAGGTACATGTCCCTCACAAGCCAAGGGAATAGCTTTCTTATTCAAATGAAAATATGAAACAACTTATACATGAATAAGTAAAATGAAGAGAGAATGTCCATATAAGAATGGAACTAGTCATTGCCTGAGAATGACTAGTTGTAGGTTGCTTGAATGCTCTATTGCTACCCCGAACCACTCATGTCCCTCCTAGCTCCGTAGTGCTCCTTACCCTGCATCTGAAGAAAATATGACATTAGAGTGAGGCTCTATGTAATGAATGATTCAATCCTTACATACACACCTACCTATGCATGTATAAACTGATCCATAAGTGCATTAAATATAAAAATAGAACATCTACATTTATTTTCTAACTGTTTCCTTCATGTGCAGATTTAGGACAAGTCTAACCATTGTTTCATTATTAGATGAAATACAACATGTGGGTCAAATGTGGCTCCCACAAGGGTAGAGCTCAACATGCTTTGAAAGAAAAGGAAATTGAGCAACTTCATCAAAGATTTATCTCTTATCAATACATTAAATCAATATGGAATCACACCAGTTGATCAACTTTCATTATCAGATTCAAAAGAAGCATCAAGTTCAATTATGCATCAAGTGATTTCATAGATGCATCAAGTTCAATTATGCATCTATTAAATAATGAGGAATCATTTCAAGTTGTTGTCAAGCCCCTCTCACCACAACCCTATTGGGCAGTCACTCATCACATAGGAAAGTGAGTTGTTAGGTCACCCACATATGTGACAGGTGGCTGTCCAATAAGGTTACAATGAGGAAAATGTGTGTATTTATTACACATGATAGAAGCAAGAACAATGGTTGAATCAAGGTCATGATACAAGTACAAGGATAGAACCTTTGCATGAGCTACAAGAGGAAAATGGAACTGATAGTGTTCATTCATAGGTGTACTTGCAAAAATGAATGCAATAAGTGAAGGTCATTGTCACTAATAAGGACAGTAAACATTGCATGCAACATGTATTCCCATGTCAGGTAAGGAGAACAATAATGAATGTATACTATAGTACCATTAAAGGCTCCAAAGTCAAAATGCAATACCCATATAATGTAGATTGGGTTTCAAAATGAAAAATGCACATGCGTCATGATAATGTACTGGTCACAATGACGTTAAGGTATGAAAATCAGATTCACATAGTACAGTAATAAATAGTGAAAGAAGCACAAGTATGGTCATTTGTGCTATGAGACAAAATGAATCAATGAGTAATGGAAATCTATGTGATAGGAGCAAGATGTGAAGGAATCAAAAAGTGAAGTGGGTTGTTGCTACAATGCTTTCATTTAGGAACAATATGCAAGGAAAATTTGGTGAGGACATGAAGGAAGTTTAAAAATTTACAAGGCAGCAAAGATGCTACGGTTGTCATGTAGGTTGGAGCAACAGTTTTCAGTCCATAAGCACATGAGATCAAAAATTTCACTAGTGATCATGCTTTCAGCTAGAAAGTGCTATTGAAGTATTATTAAAGGGAAATACATGTTGATCTCATGAGACAGGACAACAACAATGAAAGCATGCAATGAAGCAACATGGACAAAACTTCCAGTAAAGAAGTCACATGACAGTTATCAATGTGAGAAGGAAAGATGGTAGTGGATATAGTAGGATGATAATGGAGCTGCAATGATAATATCCTTCAAGGCAACAATGTACAGTATTTGACAGTCATCATATGTAAAAGATTTATGCCTATAGCAAGGTGATGACAACTAATAGCAGTCATGACAATGTTGTAGAAGGAAATATTATTGGCAGTATCTTTAAGCTTTCCCAGAATGAACAACATACCATGACAAGAAGGGAGTAACTGAGCACTTCATCAAGCATATTATGCAACCAAAGCCTACTGCCAGGTGCCTAGATGTTAGGGGAATTTCTCTTGTGATGTGAAGGGAATCATTTAAAAGGCATGGTTAACAATGTTATTGCTCATCCGTAAAGGGGTTTCTTGAAAGAAGAATTGCAAAGATGGCATCCTTCTATAAAAAACCCTTCACATAAAGCTTGTGCATGACAGATAGGAAGGCACAAAGGCAGTATGGAACATTGGGTTAAGGAAAACATTTAAAGCCATTAAATGAAAATATTGATGGAGGGATTGTGGATAAAGGTTCCATTACTATGCATTCATCTTGTGGGATGATTTAACAAGGAAATTGATGACCCTAAATTTGTTCAAATAAGTATTTTGATCAAATATTAGTTTCCTTCTTTGAGGACAACTATGGATAGTTTCTAAAATTAGATCTAGTGTCATTTGAGCAAAATAATGGGGAGGATAAAAACCACAAAGAGAAGCTACACCATGATCACAAAGGCTGCATAACCATGATTGGACCAAGAAGACAGTACTAAGAAGTGGTTGAAGTTATGATTTCAAAAGGGCACAAACCTATTATGAGTGACTGTATGAAACTACACAAGGTCTGCATTAAGAAGGGTAATCATAGGACAAGTTTGAGAAAATGGTTATCATGCCAATGTCATTTAGAAGACAATTTCAAACCTGTAGTGTTACAAAGGGCAAGTCATGCAAAATAAAGGGGTGCGAATAGTTACAGATTTGAAGTTCATGACACATGCAAGCCCAATAAAATCTGAAGAATGCTAAAACAGTGAAATACAAGAAACCCAAATGCAATGTTCATATCCATGGCATAAAAGAGATATTTCTTCACAAAAATCACAAAAACACATCTGGGTTCATTTGATGTAGGCAAATGTAGAGATTATAAAAGAGGTTTTTTCCATCGTATCTATAGAAAATGTTATTTTTCTGAAGAATTGTAGACTTCAATTCTCATAAAACATATAACAATTGTAGAGTTTTATTCAAGAAATGGAGCATAGGTTTTATACACCTAGAAAATCATAAGGAAAAATAAATCTAAAAGTAAAAGTCTGGTCATATACCCATGAGTTTACAACACTGGGTGAATCTCGAATGAGCTTTTAAAAATTTGCAAAAAGTAATGGAGAAAAGTCATAGTATATGGCAGATGGAGCTTACCTGAGCTCAAATTTTTCCTTTTCACCATGAAACACCTCTAGGAGCTTCATAAAACCTCCCATGGTGGCTGTAAGCAAGGAGAATAACCATAGAGAAAAATGCAACAGAGAAAGTCCATGAAAGTTTGTTCATGGCAGAGGACTGTAAGTCAAAAAATTTCCTCCAAGTTCAAAAAATGCAAGCTTATGCCAAGAATAAACAAATACCTAGGTTCCCATGGTGTTTTTTTATGCAAAAAATGTCAGAAGCCGACTGAAAACCAGTGTCAATGCTTGTTTCCTGTGTTTGCTCAAACCCTAGCGGTAGAACATCATTTTTCCAAATTCTTCCAAGCAACCAAATGATGGTGTTTATCCATCGTTTGGGTATTATCATTAGGGTTTGACCCTTCTTTGCATATTGATGGAATTTTTTATCCCTTATTTTAAAATTTGACACATGAAATGTGATGGGGCCAAACTTGTATTCTTCCTTAGGCATTTCATGCCTTATAAACTTTCCCATTTTAAAAGCTTTGCTAAGTCTTAACTATTTCATGTGTTATCACCTAGGGATTTTATGCCTTATGTTATTTTGAATTATGCTAGGTGTGCAATACAATGTGTTGCCATGAGACCCTCAAGTGATGCCTTGTTTTTCCAACATTATGTGACTTGGTATCCTTTCCAAGAGTCTTGGAGGTCGGCCTTATTAGCCAAGTGCTATTGATACTATATTCCTTTGCAAACCAATGAAGTATGACATGTGTGGGAAGAATGCAGAATATGGTAAATTGATGATCAAAGTGCCTTAGAAGCTTTTGAGAGCTTGTTGCCATGGCATTTCATGTTACATTTTATTCCATGTCTAAGAATGTCATGTAAGTGATTTTAAAATCACTTTTATTTTTCTTTTAAATACAAATGTAACAAAAAAAAATGGTGGGGCCCTTTGATTTATGCTCAATTGTAAAGTGATGTTAAGTGATGTTCTATGAATCACTTAACAAATTCACTATATTTAATGCTTTAAAAGGCCATGTTTTTCAAAAACACACATACTGCATGATGGAGAATGTGGTCAAGTGTTGAAATAGGACCAATGATGACTTGCAGAGGTGAGAAAGGTGTGAGATATTATTTTGACTGATTTTGGTAGATATGACACTAGCTTGAGGTATTTTTGTCACACTTTTGGGATGGCTATTGACTTAGCTTGTTGTTTCTCCATGTAGAGGGAATTTTATAGACTTCTAGAAGGTTCTTTTGGGGCCATTTCTATTTTATCTAAGGACAATTTTCTAGAAGCACATGTGTTGGAGGTTTTGGTGGGGGTTGGTTAAGTATGTTCTTTTTTGAACATTTAGGGAATTCTTTCCTTTTCAGCAAGTGGATAGCTACTCTGTTGGAGTTATTTTTTCATGGAGTTTCATGGTAACTCAGATAGACCTAACATACAGTAAGCACTTTGATTTAATATATTGGAGAATTGTTGCCTTTTCTCTTCATGTTTTGTGGTGTGTTATCAATGGTTGATAAGTCTATTTTGTGAAAAGTCATTTTCCCTACAACTTGTCACATGTTTCATGCATCCATTTGACAGAAAATGTATGTTTACAAGTTATAAACTTTGTTGTTTAGTAGTGTTATTGATTGTGGTTTGAAAATAATATTCACTCATCTTAATAAGATTATATGGCTGAGCAGGAAACAAAAAAAGCACAAAAATAAACTTCACAAGCTGCAAATTTAGGAAAATTTAATTCATTTAGTTGCATTAATTGAAAATTAAAAAAAAAAACTTCTTTCATTTGTTACCTAATTAGTACACTTGAAATATTCATTTTCAAAAATAATAAAAGGTTTGTTATTTGTTTGTAGACATATTAGTTCTACACACATAAAAGAAATAAAAATATAGTAGGCTCATTTATAGGTTTCAAAAACCTCTTGTAACGAACAAACCAACATTCAACCAATCAAATGTTTGACAAATCAAACATTAAACAAATCATTAAAAATAAAATTATCTTCCATATCACTCAACATTTTACAACAAATGTGTCCTAGAATTTGTGAAAATTGGGTAGAGGTAGTTTTAAGTGAGACAAGAGAAAATTAACCAATATAAGGAACATCAAACAAATGATAAGTTAAAGAACAATTGAATATCCTAAGATAAATCCAATAGGAAAATAAAGGGAAGCATTCAAGAGAATATTTTGATGCAAGATTTATCCCTCTGTCAAAAATTGACCAAATTAGAAGAACATAGATTAAACACCTTTTGTCTCTTCACTAAAAATGATCTTAATAGAATTCAAAAGAGTGACCCACTTGGATAGATTAGGATCACCACAACCACACCCTTAACAAAGATTCACTAGGAAACACCCCAATACTCCAACTCCAACACCTCAGATAAATACCATTGCCCACCATCAAGTGCTCCTTCCTCATGAAGTGGGTGAGCAAGTTGGTGTGAACTAAATCCAACATATTCATACCATTGTCATGAGGTTAGTCCATCAATATTTTCCCCTCTTGATTGGATTTTTCCATGTAAGTAGGAGTGATTTGACTCATTCCTATAGAAATTTGTAGCACATGTGTTATCATGAAAAAATCTCATAAACACTTATGGTGAGTCAACTTAGAGTACCACATATTTCAATAAATTTGACATGAAGGAAAAATTATTTTAGAAATGCTCTCTAGTTTCTTTTTCTTTCATTCCTTTTCTCATTCATATCGCTTTATTTTTCATCCCATTTATTATGTGGTACCCAAGGTACCCTCCAATATGTTGGGACCAACAACACCTTTGATATAGATTCCCTCCAATGAAGCTAGTCCTTGCTCATTTATCTTGTATATCCCACCTCTTGATCCCATCACACCTATCTAAAATAGGTATGATTATTAAGATATCAATTTAGATGGTAAGTGGCTGGGGCATGATAAAAATTCCCAAGTGGACCAAGGGTTTATGAATTTCAATAACCCTACATGGGAGGATTATCAAGGATCTATTTTATAACCAAACTTTGGCCAACCAAAAGCATTTCATGTCCTAGTTTGATATAAGATCAAGAGATAGGAGCCTACCTTGGCCACCTTCATGGAAATGACCACACAAATGTATAATGAGGTCAAGCGACATGAACAAAACTTGACACAATTTTTTAAAAACCAAGTCTCTACCTAAAGGGTAAGACTCAAAAACAAAATGAAAATAATGGTGCACAAGGCCACTCAACCCCCACACTTTGAATGTAATACAACCAAAATTATGGTGGAAAAAGTATGACATATAAGAGAAAAAAACCCCAAAGAACTTATAGCTACCTTAGTCCATTGGATTAAGACACTTGAGGCTAGAGGTGTTGAGTGGCCACTGTATAATTTTTCCAAAATAAATGAAATAATACGGTATCTAAGGTGCTACCCTCTTATATTGACATTTACACATGAAATGAGAGCAACGAAGCTTCCATACCTCTTGTGATTTCATCCTATAGTGCATATTGAGGTTAAAAACATGTCAAGTGGGATGCATGTGATGCAAAGTCATAATTAAATAATTACTTAGTGTTCAACCTCTAATTATGCCTCTACTTAATTAAGTAATTCTTTTTGTGTATCAACAACTTGACATTCCTTTACAAGTTACACAATTTGCACAATAATCTCCACTTACAAGGCTCATATTCAATGGGATCACTCATTCCACACATGATCCCTTTTTGCAGAAACATCTTAAATATCTCAAGGACCATTTAGATCACAAAAATAGTAATGTCATGTTGCCTCAAACACTTCCTAAAATACCTAAGTTCAAAGGATCAAGGGATCCTAACTCTCATATCAAGGCGTACACTACAATGGTTTGAAAACTCCTTCCCTAGGTTGTCATTGGAATTTTTCTAAATACCTTAGAAGACATAGCTTTTGATTGCTATTACCATATTCTAAAGGCATTTATCCATTACTTCTAACAAGTCATCAATGAGTTTTCCATTGTATTTGATATGAACAACCTAGTGAAAATAGGAATTTGAGAATTCCCAAGTGTTAAATAAGAATTGAAAAAAAATTTGGTAGTACACTTCATTACATGATGGAGGAAAGTCCTTTATTTATTAACTAGTGCACCAAATATGAACCATAAATAATTATTTTATCTCTTCTTGCACACCCTTAATAGGGATACATAGGAATAGGTATAGAAACTCCTATAAAAATCATTTGAAGAGGCTCTATAAAGCACTCTAAGAATATACCAAGCTTAATTGACAATGGAAGGTTAATCACCTAGAGCAATGAAAACAACAACAACAACAACCTCTTAGCTCTAAAAAATTCTAAAGAACAATAAAAATGCTACAATTGACAGGGTTATAGATATCCCACCACCGAAAAATAACAATAATCATAATTACAAAGGAGATAACTACACTAGGGGTTATAATTATGTAAACTTGGGTAATCAAACTATCAACACTATTGACTATTCTTGAAGAAATAACTATGAGAAATGAAGTCAAAAGAAATATGAGTGATCATGCAACAATAATCAATATGACCCATCTCAAAAACCTTGGGATATTGACCATAATAAGTCTTTCTCATTTCACAAGAGAAGGCATGATACTGGTCATGTTACATAAGTACCAATAATTCATATTAGACCTCCTATAGGAACAAAGACATCTATTTGTAGATATTTCCCTCTTCTCATTAGCAAATCTAAATCATGAATATTAGAGATAACACTCAAACTTAAGGATTTATCAAGATCCTTTCCCAAGGAAAATTTTAAGGAATAGTTCCAATCTTGCTAATCAAGAAATGCCAAAAGCAAAGTTGTAACTACTCCTAATTTTTTTAACAAATTGAGTCAATTGAGCATTAAATAGATAATAAATATGATCAAATTAATTGAGCTTGTTTAAAACAAAAAATTCAAGAAAATTGTGAACCCAAAGACAAAAAAAAAGAACAAACGATCTCAACAATAGACCCTAAGACAACTCCAATTAGTCACTATGACTTGATTAAGGAACTTAATAAGACTTTTGTGAAGATATATTTTATAGATCTTCTAAGGAACTCTCCCTCTCATCGTCCAAGGGGTTGAGCTTAATTGGTTAAAGCATTTCATTCTTAATGTGGAGACCCAAGTTCAAATCCCAAAGGGACATCTAATTTGGAATTCTAAGTTGTGACTCTTGGTCTCTCATTAGTTGTTTCTAGTGAGTTTGCTCAGAAGGAGATAGTATTAGTCTCATGGTTGTGCTCACAAGAGCTTGTATTGATCTCATGTTGATGCTCGACTGCGCAAAAATTAATTGTAAACAATTATCAATATACATACACACACACACATATGTGTGTGTGTGTGTGTGTATATATATGTATATATACATATATACATATTATATATACACATATATACATATTATATATACACACACATGTATATATATGTATATACACACACACATATATACACATAAATACATATACATACACACACACATATCTATATATATATATATATATATATATAAAACTCTCCTTCTCATCATGTGCCTCTCTTAAAGGCAGTCAGGTTAAAATAACTAAGTAAAATAATCTCACCTCCTTGAGAGAAAATCAATAAAGTGGACTTTGATTTGATCCCACCTAATGTATAGTCAAGGATAATCTTGGTTACTTTTTCAATCAAGAAAGAAAATTCCCATCAATATTGAGTTAACAAGAAGAGGTAATCTTACCATTTATTTACAAGTGTAGAGCTATGGTGCCTATATTAAATAAACTCATGTTGATGATGAGGCTACAATAAATATTTTTTGATTTTCCCTTTTGGAGAGAATGGGGTATGGGTAGACAAATATCATGCTTTGCAAGGAGACTTTGGCAAAGGCTACCCAACATAAAAAAAAGGCATGGGCATTCGATGCCTATGCCTCTGCATACTTGACCCTCGTGTGCCAACTGCTGCAGGTCGTAATGGTCATATTTTTATGTTTTACCGTGTCCATTATATATGTGTCGATATATGTTTTATAATATATGTTTATACTTGTATTTTATATGTTTATACATATATGTTGTATAATATATGTTTAAACTTATATTTTTATATGTTTATATTATAATATAACTGTATGTTATATATTATATTAATGTATAATAATCTATAATATATATTATAACTATAATTATATTATATTTATATGTATTTATAAGTATAAATAGTAAATGAATAGTATAATAAATAAATGGTATAAATATTTATATTATATATTTTATTATTATTATAATTAAAATATTTATATTATATTATATTTATATAATTTTTAATTATTAATTTATAATGAAAACATATATAATAAATATATATATTAAAATATTTATTAATGTATATTAATGTATAGTAAAATATACATTTACTATATAGTATTATATATTAATATAATGCCTTTTGTAAAACAATATAATAATATAATACCGTTGATATAATACCATTTGGTAAAATACTATATAGTAGTATATATATTAATTACGCCGAAGGCGTGTCCTATTTGAAAAATGCAAAGCTAATTTCGAAATCAACCGTCAGAAATTCATTAGAGGCAATGCATTACGGTTGATTTAATCTTCACCATTTAATATTTTTAAGTGTTTTTTAATTTTAATAAATGCCCTTTTCAGTTAAATGTTATTTAATTCATTGCCGTTATTAGAGGCTCCCACTTGCAATAGCACGCATGTTTTCTCCAGCAATCCGGAAGCTCCCGAAGAATGTGCGCGAATTATTCTGTGAAGGAGCAGTGGGGAACCTCTCCTTCTGGCTATGGTGCGTTTTCTCCAACAGTGGGGAACCTCTCCTTCCGTCTATGGCGCGTTTTCTCCAGCGAACAATGTGGTACTTATTATGTCCAACAAAACATGGCAGATAGTGGAGTTACCCTCAAATACGGCTTTTTAACAGTTTGGTTGGATATTAATTTCACCTTTGGCTTCTTTTTGTTTTCATATTTGCAGTGTATTATTCTTCAAAATTTGTGCATAATCTTCAGGTAAGTCAGTTGCCCTGGTTTTGATACCCATCTACTATTTGGGTTTTGTCGTGCACAGTTAAACACCGTGTTTTTTTTCTCAAAGTCTTCCTCTTCCTTTGTTCGCTTGTTTGATCTTCATCTTGTTTTTTCCTCTGGATTGGTGTGTTCCATTTAGCCATTTATTAAATTGCTGCATATTTTAATACACGGTTATAGGTTTCTAACCAAAGGGGAACCACTGAATAAGACTGGTAATCAAAATAGAAGACAACAGCGTAGCTACATTAGCATCAAACAGAGAAGAACGCTGCAAACTGTAGTTCTCTTACAACCATAAAGACTACATTTTCACCTACCAGTGTGTGGTCCACTAAGCTAAAAGGCAAAAGAAACTTGTTATATGCCATCTTGTCCCTACACTCTTTTTGGTATTGCCTTCAGTTTTGGTTGAAATGGGTAGCCTTTTAAAGATGTATTTAGCACAAGCTCTGTCATTCAACATAGGTTCACAAGTACGGTTAATTTTCAACTTTTTAAGCCTATTTCTATGCTTCTATCTTAGCCACCTGTCTGTCTCTATATTTTTGTGTTAATTTTAGTGATAAGATTCACCCTAGTTCGTTGTCGGTGCTGCTATCCTCTTAGCAATATTTGGTAAGTGGAGATATTAGCAAATTTATACCACGCTTTATTTAAAAGCTTTTTTAAAGTCTGGGAAAAACGCACTCTATTTTTTAAGATGTATGCTGATATTTTTACATGTAAATTGTGTTAAAATTTGTTAGCTGTTCGTTTTTTTTTTTTTTTAATTTCTGGAATTTTCTTTCTTCAAAGCGCTTATGAAATTATATTATTAACCTCTTTTTCAGATGCCATTACTAAAAGCTATATGTTACATGTAAAAATTGAAGTAAGTATAATTATATATTTGCACAAAAGCAATATAAATCTAGCAAGAGAGCATCTATCTTTAAAGTAAGAATGCATCTTTTGGGGATATAGAATTCTTGGGCCAATCTTAGGGCCACTAACATGCAAATATTAAATTTTTACTGCGAACTCCACTAGCATATTAAAAATTTTGAAAGCCTCAACGCATGGCAGTTGTTCATTGCATTAGCTTAAAGTTTGCAAAACTTTAAAGAAATCTATTTTGTGTAAATTGTGGTATCATATCAAGGCAACACATTTTTTGCATTACATATTAAGTCCTCATGTCAATAGATTTTATAGTAATTGTTCTATAATCTCGGAATGTTTTTTTAGAGCTGAAAACAAAGAGCTAAAGATCTCCTCTTACAAATGGTTGTTAATTTCTTACACACCCAGCTTTGCCAATCAGCCTTTAAGTAGCTAGGTAAATAACAAATTGGAGGTATAATTTTACTAACTAAGCATTGTTACAATGTTGGGACAGCCAATTTGTGTCCAATAGGCTTGGAAAATTCTCCTCAATCATTCCCAAGTGGTAGTTTTATTATTTTTAATACTACCATGTTTAGTTGCAAGTTGGAGGTGGAGCAAACCCATTCAAATTACCAGTTGTATTGAGAAGACCATCAAAGCTTTAGTCACTCTAAAAAAGCTATTTGTAGGAGGTAACTATCTAGTCCACTTTAAGTTCATTTTGCTGTTTACTATTAGATTTTTTTTTCACTCATACAAACCTCTAAAGCTTATTTTTTATACTACCATGTTTACTTGTAGGTTGGAGACAGAGCAAACTCATTAAAATTACTAGGGGTATTCACAAGACCGTTGAAGCTTTTGTTACTGTCTAAAATCTATTGCAAGGAGGTAAATTCTATCTTTGTAGATAACTGTGTTGACTATTTTGTTCTGTTTGAGTCTTTTCACAAAGTAAATTTTCCCCTTTTCCAAATGTTAAACTGGGAAATTGAAAGCTTCTTGTCTTCTTCAAATGTAAAACTGGAAAAATTGACAGCTTCTGCCTTTTCTAAATTGAATTCTCCAGTTTGCAATTAAATTTAATTTAATGTCAATTTTCATATTTACTTTGAATCATAGAAACCTCATAAGCTTATTTTTATAAAAAAATTACACCTTATTTTGTAGCTAATAATATGAAAATGTTTTGTTTCAAATCTTTGAATATTAATTTCGTGTCCTTTTTTTATAGATAATGGAAAATATTGTTGGTCAACAAAATGAAATGGGAAATTCCATAACAAGCCCAATCGTAATATCAAATGATTCTGTGAGTTCAAATATCTACATTGAAACGCCAATTGACAAATTAATTAAATCAATCTCTAAGCATTCACAAAAGATTATTGAAGAGATTGAAGAAGCAACCTACCATACTATTGCTGTTGAAGAAGAAGAAGTCCAACAAATGGAGATTGTTGCAAGAGATTTTCATAAAACATGTTCAAAAGTAGCCAGGTTTTGTTCATTTTTAAAAGAAATGTACTATGATGAACACTACAAGCATGGCTCATCCCACATAATCATTGAGCAGTTTTTAGTTTTTCTAAATGATATCCAATGAATTTGAAGTACGCTCATGTATAGCGTTTTCATCTATGTTAATAACTCATATGTACATACATTGTAAAATAACAATGTATATTCTTCATCAGTTATCTCTAAAGATATCTTCTTTGTAAATTGACTGTCATATATTTTATATGTACATACTTTTGTAAGCATCCACTTGTAAGCATCCATTTAGTTATATAGGAAACACTGATATACATTACATTAGATGTTGAGTGATTTTATGCCATCCTTGGCATTTTCTGGACCAATAATGAAGTTTCCAAAAGGATCAAGTGCTCTGAGTCCCCTTCATTTCGCTCAAGAGCCAAAAGATAATTAAAGTAATTAAAAAGTAAAAGAATAAAAGTATAACTCTAGACATTGAGATCTTAATCAAAGCACACTGACCTTAATGGGAGCTCCATTCCTTTCAATTATGAATACTTCTCTAACTTTGTACTATGAAATTCCTCCTTTCCTATTCTCCTCTCACCATACTACCAACATTGTTTCAATATGCAAATAACAAAGAAACTATTAAATAACAATCTACAAATGTTTTAGGAAAGAACAGACCAAATACCATATGACAAAATGTAAAACAGCCATCAGAAGCATATATATAATTTTCTCGGTATTTCTATGCTTTAGAACCTAAATGGTGTGCTTATTTTGATTAGTTTATCATATTCTATGTTTAACCTAGGTACATTATAGGTTTCCCTCACTTATACACTTAAACAGGTATATTAGCAACCATCTATTCAGTATCCCTTTCGGAAAAACAAGAACAAGAAATAAATTTGGAATGCTACTGGTTCAAATTTAGCTCAATTCCCTTATGCCAACTGCCAAACAGTAGTGGAGAGACAAACATAGGCCCTCTTAATATGTACAAGATAATGTAGTTTCTAGGTTTTCATTTTTATCACCAAGGCAAAAGACATATCAGCCAATCAATTTTTGCTATTAGAAGATGGTGGTCTTGGCCCATTAGGCTATAACTAATATTGTTTGGAAGAAGTGTTAGACTGTATTGCACAATATACTGAACTTATCAGGTGTGAATTTATATTGGATACATTGCAACACATTTATTTTCCATTCTTCTTTACCAGTAGTTATATATTGTTACACTCAACTAATTTCCCTTATCAATAGAGTTCATAACAGCAGATATATATTATTTTAGTTAGTTTCAGTTATTTGTTTGATCATAAACAAACTAGAAAAAAAATCAGAAACCAACACACTGGAAATATCACATGAAACAAGAATTTAGGTTACTACTCCCTATCGAGATTGCAGATGCTTGTGGAACTCCCAGTGGATACAATTCCAAAATTTCCTGTTTTGCTGACTGCTTAACATTTCCTAGAATGAGAGTAAAAACTACTATGAAAGAAGTGATGTATTGTGGAAAGCTAAATTGTTGTTTGTAGTTTTTGAAGAGTTTGAAAAAAGATAAGAATAAAGAAAAAGGAAAGAAAGAATAAAGTGCTCTTTCTCAAGTAGAATAAAACTAAAGTTCAAAAAGACATTTTTAATGTTTGACTTCAGTTTAAAATTTATCCCAAGTTTTCAAAATATTGAAGGCTGTCATAAAAAGAAAAAAAAATTACAGTACTAAAAACTGGAGTTTTTGAGCCAGGAAAACTGGAACCCTACGGTATTAAAATTTATGATTTATTGTGAGTTGAAGGCAACACATATCTCATTATTTAAAAAAGTAATGTTTACTTTTACAACTAGTAATTGCATGTAATTAATGTGTGGAAGTGAATTATAAGAATAGATCACACGACTTTTTATTTGAAAGCATTCTTTAAATTTTACTTAATTTTTATAATTAATTAAATGCTTAAGTTTTCTTATAATTTCTATAACAATTTAGAAAAGTATAAGTTAAATTTGATTATTATTTTATTATTATATTTGTAGGAGCTTTATCTTTTCATACTAGAAATAGTTTTAAGAATACTAATAAATATCATTACAAAACCACCTTAAATCAAATCTTTACAAGTGATTACACATAGGTAGTTTCTAGCATTGAAAATAGTGTGAATTTCTATCACATGGTTGCAATTGACATACATATTTTCAATATATGAAACAGCCAGAAGATAATCACTTCAGCAACACAATACTCGTGGTTTTGTCTAGAAGATGAAATAGCCGCTTTATGACAGTAGGTGCTTATTAAACTGCAATAACATAAATGAAACTACCAAAGTAATCTTAAAGCTGCATCATCGATTCCACAATACCACCTGATGACAACTGGTGATTTCATAATAACTGAGGGAAAACAAAATTTGAAGCAAACGGATGACAAAACCTTAAGTTTGGGTTTAATAAGATACGCTACTTAGTTATTATCCTTGTCTGAATTTTCTTGACACAAATATAAACAATTTGAAAGCTCATTTGTTGTTGTCCCAAGCACTGAGAGGGTGATTTCAATTTTCTCCTGTTATCTCATACTTTGATTGCTTCTCAACACCTTGGTACCTTCTTAGCTCCCATTTCTCAAACCAAATTTTCTTTTCTGATTCACATCAGCAGTTGAACTGGCCTTTACATGCATTTATCTTTCATTTTTAAAATAAACTGAACTAGACTAAAGAGTAAATGAACTAGACTGGAGAGTAAACTTGATTGTTAAGTAGTGTTAGACCGATCACATGGGATTCTTGTATTAATCTTTGAGTTTTTTATGCCCTGCAGGCACTTCATATGAGGAACAAGACAACTCTGATTTCCTCTGAAGACAAAGAAGGTAATTCTATATTTTCCTTTCAAGTGTTGTAGGAGCACGCATGCTATAACTGGACTGCTATATGTTTTCTATTTGGGAGTTTTGGTTGTATAAATTTTTTTTAGTGGGAGTAACTTTACTTCAAACTTTTATGCTGAAGTTGTTTCCTCTATATAAGAAAGGGCAGGTGAAATTATTGGATTAACTGATAAGAAGCAATAATAGATGTTGGAAGACCATGGAAATAATCCTGACTGTTGATCTGTCAAATGTAATAGTGAATTGTTAATATGCCAAGAAAAAGAAATTACAATTCCAAGAAACTACCTAGTGGCTCCTAGTGGCCCCTCGAAAATTGAAACTATGTTGAGAGAAATAATAGGACAAATAGATGTCATTATCACATTACACCTTTCCAGTTGATTACCATGATGGACCCTTGCATGATGGCATGTCTTGATGTAAAAAAATAATTATATTTTATTTTCCTTTATGTGGGAGTTATGAGTGAAAAAAGCTTTCCAATTGTCAGAAAATCAGTCATTTACCATGAGAATTAACTGAGGATTGATGTGTTGGGATTGGATTGCCAAGCCTCCAAATCTTCAAGCTGTGATTGTTTCTCACCTAAAATGGCTTTCTTTGGTTTCAAGATAGAACATCCTTCTTATGTTAAACACAATAGTTCTTCTCATTAAGAATTTCCCTTCTCCAATGAGTTGGCAAGGTTTAAGAAGTTACCTGGGGTAGAAAATCATTTTATTCCACCTTTATAGGAAGGTGGCAAGCATGTTTTGATTCTAAAATAAAGAGTTCTATTTCTCTTGGAGAATAAGAAAATGGCCTAAAGATGAATTTGACACCAATGAGGTCCTTTATTAGAATGAAGCATATGCAACTTGATAGAGAGCTGATTGAAATCATTGAAGTACTGTAGCCCATATTTGCTAATTTTTGGTGAAATGAAACCAAATTGTGGATAGTTCTTCTCTGTATCTGTGAGGGTAAAATCATACCCTGAGAATGAACCTTGTGGTTATAGAATTGATAGACCTTGTGGTCACAGAATGAACCTCTATCTTTTCAAATTTTAAATTCAAATCTAAGTCTACCAAAGGCATTCATTTGCATTCATTTTACTCTCTCATTTTGAAAGTATCTAACAAGCAATTAAAAACAAATCACTTAGAGAATTAAAATATGTGTATATCATTCTAGGCTGCTTGCTTGCTATTTTTAATTGTTTACACATATATAGGGATTGAACTAGGAGAATGGGTGCCCTTGCAAG
>VDFB02242631.1:0-21028 GCA_007258455.2 Sequoia sempervirens | reverse complement strand
TTACTGGAGACACATGAGGAAGATATGTGTGATGGAGTTACTGAGTGCAAAGCGAGTTGAGTCCTTTAGGTTTATAAGAGAGGAGGAGCTTTCTCTGGCTGTGAGGTCTATTTGGGAGAAAAGCAAGCATGGGACTGTTGCTGTGAATGTTAGCAAGACTTTGTTGGAGATTACCTCGGCTATAATTTGGAGGATGTTGACTGGGACAAGATTTTATGTTGATGATGTGACTGGGAGTGGGGGTGAGCTTAAAGATATGGTGAGAGAGATTATCGGCACTCTTGCTGCTGTTAACATAGGGGACTTTTTTCCTTACTTAGATTGGATGGACCTGCAAGGTCTCAAGAAACGGATGAAGAAGGCTCACAACTTTTTTGACAGGATTGTTGAGAGAATTATTGATGATCATGTTGAGCAAAAGAGAAGGGCTTTGGATGAGAAGAGGGAGTGGAGTAAGGATATTGTGGATGTGCTTCTTGATGTGGCAGAATCACAGACTTTGGAGATGGAATTCACGAGAGTAAATATCAAAGCCATTCTCTTTGTATGACACTCTCATTACCCTCTCTTCTGCTGATCTTGTGTTGAATGTTTTGTTTGTTTGATTATCACTTATCAATTACTTAAAAAGAATTTTATGCTTTTCAAATATAATTTAACTTTTTAAAAGTGAACATGTTAAATACCAATTTTTAAGAATTATAAAAAAATATTTTTCTTGACATAATTGATTTACAGAAGTTTAAGGTATAATGAAAAGGTATGAAAGCAAAGGCAAATTATTTTTTTAACATTTGTTTAAAATGATTTTTTAGAATGATTTTTTAATGTATGTTATTGTTATTTTTTTATTAATTAAATTATAATGTTAATCCTTATTATTAATTATTATAATTAAGATTAGGAATAGAATTAAGAATAAGATAAAAATTGTGGTTAGTACTATTCAAGATCACTACAATATGATTAATAGATATTAATTCATACGATTAGTATAATGATTTAGAATTTATTGTTAAAATTAGGATTAGAGTTAGAATTAAGGTTAGAGTTAGGATGTGAGTTAACGTTAAGATTAAGTCATGCAAATAATTAATTAACAATACTAAAACACTATAATTAACAATACTATAAAGGTAAGCACTAGCCACTAACACTTGTTATGATAGAATTTGAATTTTTGAATTGTTTTAATAATAATGTTTGAAAACGTCAAAGTTAACTTATGGGGATAGTAGAAAGAGATCATAGTAAGGTCATACTCAATAATTAACTGAATATTTGATTTGAAGGTTATCAAATCTGGTAGATTTTATCATAGTCATTTTGGAATTTTATTTTTACTTAATAATAATTTTTTTTTATTGAAAAAAACTTTAAGATCATATATAATTTATTTTATTTTATTTATTTAGAATTGTTTATTTATTTATTTATATGAAAGTAAAAAAATTTAAGTAAAAAAATATTGTTATCTAAATAAAATAATTGAAAATTGATATTTCTCAATACAAAATTAATATTTTTTAATTTTTCAATAGATATATTTAACATATACATATTGATTTAATTAATATATTAATTGGTATAATATATTATGATGTGTGTACTCATAGTACATACTATAACAATTTATGCCATGTTTAAAAGACAATAAATATTTTTATATATTCATTTATTTGTATTTTTCTTTAAAAATAAAATAAAAATGCTAATACTATTCATATTACTAGTTTTTGATTTTTTGTCTAATAATTTAATATCTCTAATGATTGATATAGTCACTACATTAATTTTTTTTTTATTTGTTCACATGAAAAACAACTTAATATCAATATAAAAATATATAAATTAACATATTTACTAACAAATAACAACATAAATGTAGCTAATATTTCTTCTATGCTAGTAAATATTCTATTATTTCTTTTAAAAAAATATTAATCAGCAAATTTAATAAACTATCAAAACAATCATACTTAATTATTCACATTACAAAACAATAATACTCCATATAAAAATGAAATAATAATTAAAATATTCATAATATTAAATGAAAATGAAATACAACTTCATATTTGCAGGACAGCAAATTTAATAAACTATCAAAACAATCATACTTAATTATTCACATTACAAAACAATAATACTTCATATAAAAATGAAATAATAATTAAAATATTCATAATATTAAATGAAAATGAAATACAACTTCATATTTGCAGGACCTGTTCATCGGCGGAATGGAGACAACGGCAACTAGCATGGAATGGGCAATGACTGCACTCATCAGACACCCCTCCGTAGCCAACAAACTGCAGGAAGAAATTGATTCTGTGGTTGGGAAAGACCGCATGGTAACTGAATCTGATCTACCCAACATGAACTACCTGCAGTGTGTGATTAAAGAGTCATTGCGGCTATACCTGCCAGGGCCATTGTTGCTCCCACATGAATCCAGCCAAGCTTGCACTGTAGGACCACAGGGCTATGTCATACCTGCAAAAACTAAGCTTTTTGTCAATGCCTGGGCCATTGCAAGAGACCCAACTGTGTGGGAAGATGCCGAGGAATTCAAGCCTGAGAGATTCATGGGCAATAAGACTTTTGAATACCAAGGGCAGGAGTTTGATATGCTGCCTTTTGGGGCAGGAAGGAGGGGATGCCCTGGTGGGCATATGGCCATAGGGCAGATGTCCCTTGTTTTGGCTCAGCTTTGGCACTGCTTTGACTGGAGAGTTGAAGGCAATCCTGCTGATTTGGATATGACTGAAGAGTTTGGAGCCACTGTGTCAAGAAAATTCCATCTTTTTGCCATCCCTTCGTTGAAATTGTCCACAAGCTTCTAGGTTAGATCATTTTAGTCATTATGCTCCTACTAGGAATAGTGTCTAGTAATGCCATGCTTTTTATAATTAATCTATAGATCTATTAATGGGTATAATTTGTATGTAGTTTAATGTTTGAGTTTCTTTACTAAATAAAACTTGTAAAGTAAAAGACAAATAAATGTATTTCATTATGTGATCAAAGAATGTATAAATTTTCAAATAATTTTGAAATTTAAATACTCTTTGATTTGGAATGAATGATGGAGTCTAGTATTAATCATAAGATTATAATATTATATTTTCTATGTATTAGATTGAATTTAGAGATCAAGGTCAAGCATGCAATTGTGGACATGTCATCTATTTGTGGACTTAATTTAGTATTTTATATAATTTTTTTCTCATTTTTTCTTATTCACCTCTATTTATTTTGTGCATTGTAATATCTAAGTATTAGTAGTATTTAAGAATATTTTGGCAGTGTCATCATTGTGTCACTAGGGGCCATGATCTCCTAGACCAACCCACAATAATATGTTAAAAAATTGAAAATAACACTCTTCAAAAACTAATGTGCTCTTGGAATATTTGTGGAGATCTAGATTACTTTTATTGCATCAATTGAAGTGTTGCAATGCCTTAGAATGAGAAAGACCGTGTGAACTCCAAGATGATGTGAAATGAATGCATTGAATATATTTAAATACAAGGACATAGCATGAATGTTTGCATGTATCAATATCATGAATGTATATATAGAAAAAATGTATCATAATGTTTGAGCATTGAAATGGGCACGTGATAGTTGTATAGTGCAATGGATAGATGGCATAAGGTAGGAGCTTGAATTTGTACAAAAATGCATCATTTGTCAATATATAAATAGCATTATTTTTATTGTAGGCAAAAAATTAAATGGAAAATAGTATGAATATATAAATTTCAAAATGATATTTTTCCATCATTTTAAGGTGTACATGAATCTTAAAATATGCATCTCAAAGTATGTAGCACTCACCAAGAGAAAGGGTGTGATGTCCCCATCACAAAGATAAGTATATATTTCATATATTTATGTTTTTAATGGATATACAATAACATGTTTTGTGCGCATTCAAATAGAGTAATCATTATATTCTTGTTTAAATTATATATATAAACGTGATTAACCTCTGTGTCGTTGGTGACAAATTAGAAGAAGAGATCCTAGAAGAAACGAAGATGTTTTTGCTTGAGGACAAGCAAATTCGAGAGGGGAGGACTCTCATGTCCCTGAAATCGTGCCATTTCGACAACAAAGAAGCATATCTAAAATTATTAACCACTTAATTATAATTGTTAAAAACAATATAAATATTCGAATAATATTTATCATATAAAATATAAAATATAAAATAATATTATATAAAATGAATATTATATAAATATAAAATATAAAAATAATAATATTATAATATGAAATAAATATAAATATTGACAATCTAATTATAATCATCATAATATACAAATATTAAAATCTGTATATAAAACTAATATAAAACTAATAATAATAAATATATTTTAAAATGAAGAGATTAAACTAACAGCAATCACTATTAATTATAATGAAGTGATTGTATTTATGAAAAGGAGTAATCAAAGGCAGTGATCCATATTATAAGGGTAGCAGTTCATATAAATGGCAGCGATTATTATATATGCAAGCAGGAAGGCAGCAATTAAGGGGATTTGGAAGAAAGGACTGCGATTTATCATTTTTTCCTCCAATAGTAAATAAGTAATAAGTATAGATAATGTGTAAATGAGTATATAAATATAGATAGTATATATAATTCTATTTTTGTGAAGATAACATGTCATAAGTAAATATAATAAGTAATAAGTATATAGTTATGGATGATATTAAAATAGAAGCATCATAAGTAACAAATATGTAAATATAGGTAGTATGTTATTATTATTGTGAGTAAAGGTAAGGTGAGGCCATAGATGGTATGATTATAATATCTTTTATTGTTAATTAGTAATTATGTCATGGGTAAAGGTAATGATAGGATCTATAGGCAATTAAATAATGGGTTATATAAAATACTATTACAATATCTTTAATGTTATTTATGATGCATAATTGTTGATAATAAGTTTCTTATTAATAGTGTTTATATAGATAATATTTTAGTGTTACGATTCATGGATATTTAATTGTAGTACTAGATATGTATATGTATGTGCATATGTACATGTATATGTATGTATGGATAGATGTGTGAATTAGATATATACAATAATGATGCTTGCAAGAATTATTAAGCATTATGAGTAACTATAATATTTTAAATTAGTACAGATGATAGATTTCTTAAATGATTGATTTACACTAACAGTATATTCTAAGTGTGAAGACTAGATTGACTGGGAATGAAGGACTTCAATCAAGGTTTCAATTAGTTAAAAAGTACTCGCTAACTCATTTATCAATTGGAACTTAAGGATTTAAAGAAAATTTAGGGCGATTCCAAGTGGGGACATTACAAAGGGAATAATGATATAGGATAGGGAGACTCCTAGATATGAAAAGAGGAAGAAGAAGAATAAATAATATGGGGAATATTTCCTTGAATTTGGTCCTTCATATTTCATTCCCTTTTTAAGGTCTTATTTTTGGTTAAGTCTAAGCCTTCTCTATTATCAAAGTTTTCCTGGATCTTAGTTATAGTTGTAAAGTTCTCATAGTTAACTATATCTCTTAAAATCATCTTTGGTAATGGCTTTTATTGGGAACTAACAAGGTTCTCACAACCTTGATGGGACCCGATGAGGTTATCACAACCCATGTCTCTTCTAACTAAGTTTCTTTGTTAGGATTTTTGTCTTGAGTCGTTAAAATTTGGGTTTCAAAGAGTCAATATTTCAAAAAGTTGTCAAAACTCTTTTGGAGACTGCAATGGTTTTCGAAACTTATCATTCTTTTGAAAGCTAAAGTTGTTCAAGAAAGAAGAAAAGTAGGATTTCTCCTCAGTTTAACAACTATCATCTAGAGTTGATAAGGTTTTCATAACCATGTCAAGGGCTTCAGCGTTGAACCGAGAACCTTGTTTTTCATGGACAAAGGGAAAAATGTTAAGTTTTTCTTTAGTCTTCATCGACATCAAATGAAGTTATGACAACTATGTTGGGTTTTGACATGGTTTCCACAACCTTAATGGAACCTGACTTGCAACTTAAAATTGTGCCTCAACCAATAAAAAGTCGTGGAGGAAGAGGAGGAAATGTTTGAAGTGCATGTCAATTAAGGTTTCAAAACCTTTGTCATGTTCTGACATGGTTTCAAGAACCTTTTAAAAGTTGGACTCTCCCCCCTACACAACATGAAGTTTGAAATTGGTGCCAAGTAGGCCACCTACCAGCATTAATTACTGTCAGAGACAAGTGATGCCAAATAAATGTTGGGTTATATGAATATTAAAGTGCCTTAGACCATAATCATTCTTCACAATTTGTAAAGGAAATTGGGATTTATGAAGCTCGTAGAAGCAAAATTACAATGAGAATTGAAGATAGAATTTAAACAGAATTCTTCATAGAATTATCATTGGAGGATATCTTATAAACTGACAAGTGACACCCTTAAGCATTTCTTTTGTCATCATGTTTTACTCACATTCAAAGGATTTTTTCAAATCAAAAGTTTGAATTCCTAGGGGAAATGAAATAAATTTCCCAGAATTTGATAGCTTAAATTTGAGTAATAATGAAGTATAAATACCTAGTCCATATGAACATTTATCTGATTTGGAAAGCACATTTCTATAGATAGGAAACACCAAGCTAGCAAATGATAATATGGGAGAATTATGGGAAAGAATAAACAAACAAGACAAAGCCCCTATCACTCAAAGGTTAGTAGAGAGTAGTTTATTGGAAGTGACCACTTTCCCTATAGCCATGCAATGCACAAACCTCATCTTGGAATGCATAAATCATTACTATCCCAAGACTAGGGAAATTAGAATCAATGATGATAGTTTTCTAATAACCCTCGACAAAGCTAACATTAGTGGTTGTTTCAGATTACCTAAGAGGGAGACCTTTGACAATTTCAATTTCACATTATTTCAGTATCATTTTTTTAAAAAGAAGGGATACTTTAAAAATGTGATCACTAAGGAGTGGTTCGCAACCCTAAAGAAGGGGAAATCTCAATTACCTAAAAACCTACATAGGTCACATTTTTGGGATGATATTTCAAACATTATTGTTTTACTACATAGATTAAGGGGTAGTGTGAATGCCCAATATTTTGAAGAATGGATGTACTTCTATGTTCAAATCATTTGTGTTGGAACATAATACTTGGATTGGGCAAACTTAATTAGTGACAAGTTACATGATACGATAGTGGGTTTCACTATTAACAAATCTTTTTACATGTCTTCATATCTCTTTTATTCATTGGCATGTACAAGACCATGGCCGGGACTAAATCTTGTTGATGATTTTGATGATTGAATTCAAAATTATGATTATTATCTCTACTTACAACTAGAGAGGAATTATAAGAACTTCAAGAGAGTGAACGATGTGTTCACTATGAGATTGGTCAAGGAGTTGTAGGGTAGCTTAGGCCAAAGAGTTTCTGTAGAGGCTTTTTAGCTTTTCAGCAAATACAGTAGCCTTTTCATTTAATTTCAGAGATTCACCTACCTAAGGGTTGGAGGATATGATGGGTTATCTCACCAATTACCCAAATATGATAAAGAAAAATTCATCTTAAGGGTTTGTGCAAGATCATGGGGTTCCAAAAAGTGGCAATATGACAAAAAATGTAGTTTTTGTTTGCCCAAAAATATGAAATTTTGTCTTGACTTTTGACTAGGGTCAGATAAAGTACATGTTGCCATGGTAAGAAACATAGCTAAACATATATCCATTTCAAATAGATATCCATTTAAAATAGATATATGTTTGTAATGGATATCTATTTCTAATTAAATCATATTAAAATAAATAAATATGAATATTACATTATTATAATATTTTATAATAAAATATTATATATTATAATATTAATATATCAATATTATACTATGTTAATATTTTTTATTTTTTATTTTTATTAAAAGTAGGTTATTTGCATAAAAATATTAGGTTGATTACCATGTCAAGAAAAACACTAAAACTTATTAAAAAAATTGAAAAAATATGATGCACTACATAAAAGAATCTATATCGAAATGGTAGAATTTTTTTCAATTTTAGATAAATAGTTAATCTAAAAGTTGACATTAACTAGAAACAACTATGCCTTAATACACACACATTTTAATATTTATTTAAAAATATGTATTTACCAAAATTGTAAAAAAATATCCATGCACTTTAAAGTTACAAGTTATAAATACACACAAAAAATTTAAAAGGAAAAATAATAAAATTTACTATATAAAAATTGACATCCCATGTAACTTCATTTTTCAGCATTTTATTATTAATTAAATTAATTATAGTGTCAATTTATAAAAAATTATATTCAAACAATTCTTTAATTTTTTCAAAAAATTCAAACATAAAATATATTAAAAAAATACACATTTTATTAGTTTATATTATTTCAAAATTTCAAACATATATGCCACTTTTTAGTGATTCAAGTTTAAAAGTTGGATCAATGTTGGTTGTTTCCTTTATAAAATTAGGGTAACACATCTTTGTACTTCTACTCTCCAAGTGAGGTGATTAGAACTATTTGGTTAGAAAATTTTATATAGAAGAACTAGTTAGTGGATTGGCAATAATTAGCATTCGATTCGGGTCCTCATCATCGAGATATTTAGCTTGGAGAAGTTGGCACCATTATTCACTAGGATTCATGTACATTTTCTTTGTCAACTTAGCTCCAAGGGCTAAATTTATTCACTGTGTATCTCGAATGTTTATTCCCCCCATTTATTTGTTCTTTTTATTGTATCCCAAGATATCAATGGTATCCTCTTCTTTTCATTTGAACCATCCCAAAATAAATTCTTCTAAATTTATGTCAAAGTGTCAAGCACACGCTTTGGTGGTTCAATGTAGGACAACATGTATATTGGTATGGCAGCAATTACTACCTTCAACATAACGATACACCCGACCATTGTCAACCACTTCCATTTCCAACATTTTATCTCCACCTTACAATTGTTGATAGTCTCCTCCCAAAGGTTGTATTTGGTGTTTCCACTATACAATAACATCCAAGATATTCCATCGGTGGTGTACCTTCATTCATGCTAAGGATATTGGAAATTCTCCTTTGCGAAGCTTTGTTTGTGTTGAAGAAATATAATTTTTACTTATCGGCGTTGAATGCTTGGCAAGATTCTTGAAAAAAAAAGGTTACAATTGTCTTTTTTATGATCTCGGCCTCCTGTACTATAGGATTCTCATATAGGATCATGTCATCAATGAAAATTTGATGAGTTATTATTGGGAATTATTAGGCAATTTTGATGCCACATGATTGCCTCAGGGTGGAAATTTTCTTGCTAAGAGAATCCGCCATGAATATAAACAAAAATGGTGATAAAGGATCGCCTTTCCTCATCCCTCTAGCACTTTCAAACAAGCCACATGTAGTGGCATTTACAATTATAGAGTATCTTGGAGTTGATATACAATAATAGATCCACCGAAGCTACTTTCATCAAATCCATATTTTTCCATAACTTTGACAAGAAATCTCCATCTAACCATATCATATACTTTGCTTATGTCGAGTTTTAATATCGTTCCTTTGAGATTATGCCTCTTTAACGAATATATCACCTTGTGGCGATAACAATACCATCTATTATTTTTCTACCCAATACAAATCCACTTTGTTCTTGGGACATGTCTTCAAATGGGTATGATCCTTTTGAGACTGTTTTCCATCACTTTAAAAACGATCTTATAAATTGTAAATTACATAGTGAGTTTGGCTTGTAATCTAAGGAGGCAACATCTTTCTTATTTTGGATAAGGATAATATTAGTGTTGTTCAAATATTTTAATATTTTTGTTTTCTTCCTTGATTCTTCAACAACACTCCATATATTATTACCCATAAAGTCCCAACACTTTTGAAATAGTAGAGCAGGAAAATCGTCGGACCCTAGGGCCTTATATGGATGCAACTGGAATATATCTTCTTTTCTTCCTCCATTGTTGTTGGGGATGTCAAGAAGGTGTTATTACCATCCTCCACAATCATTGGAATGTCATTCAAGAGCCCACAACAAAGAGGTTTGGCATCCGCATAGTTCCTTAGTAAATTTTAAAAAAATTCCACCCCAGCATATTGAATATCTTTGTTCATAGTTAGAGCATTACCATCAAAATCTAAAATATGAGATATTTGATTTCAACTTCTTTTCAGTTTTATTGTGTTACGGAATAATTTTATATTTAGATCTCCTTCACCTAGCTACATCTCCCTCGAAGTGGAATTACCGTAGCATTCCTCTCAAGTGCTAATATTTCATTGTACTCCACCATAAGTGATTTCTCCTTCTCATATTCAACCAATATCATGTCATCATTTATCACTTTTTCACTCAATTAATCCAATTCTACTTCTAGACACTCCTCCATAAATATACTTTTAAAGTTATATTTGTTTTATTCTCTCAATTTTTCTTTCAATTGTTTTTGATAAGATAAGCAACATTTACAGGGTGCTATACCTTATATGCAGAAGCCCAAAGGGCCAAAAAAAGAAGCTAGTTCAAACTAGAAATGAACTAGGAAAGGAGGACGAACCACATAGAAGCAACAGACAGACAATTGCTGCAACACAAACAAAACTAGACAACCCTAGAATCTGAGGTGACTAATCTGACTCTCTTAACCCTAGGCCACAAATGTGTGACAGATCGAGGGAGTTCCTTCTTCTTTCTCAGCACAAAAGACTAGGAAGACTCAGAATTCAAGTCCACCGAGCAAGGTGAGAGAAGCAGAACAACCGAAGCCACCAAGGGCAAAGAGCCACCACCTTGCGAGGGAGATGGAAGCGGAATTGGGGAGGAAACAAGATTGAAAAAATGACCACCAGAGGCAAGCAATGAAGTTTGGGCAGGCTTAGACAAAACAACGTCAGCAGTGGCTCCATGGGAAGGTTAACTGAAAGAGGAGCAAACAAAGGTTCCTGAGAAGCAATAGGGTCATCCTCCATAGAAGAAGCAACCAAAGGAGGAGAACCCACCATGAGGTGATCCAAGAGAGCGTCCTTCCACCAAGTAGTAGCACCTTTGTGGTGGGAAAGAGGGCAAGTAGTAGCCAAATGACCCACAGAGAATCATCTCCTACACCAAAAGGGGAGACCCTCAATTGTTGCAGCGTATTATGGAAGGAATATATTTTTTTACTTGACTCATTATTAGGCTTTGTCTGCCATGTTTTCATTCTTTCTATTAACTCATGGCATCACAACCACACTATTTGAAATCAAGAATTTCCCAATGCTTGGTCTATCATCCTCTATTATACTTAGTTCATCTGGGAAGTGATCTGAAATAGGCAATGCCACAATCCTTGAGCAAGGTAGGATAGGTCAAAGAAACTAGTGCTTAGATAGGAGAAACCAATCCAATCTTTCTTCAATATTTTTGAACCCCTTCCATTGATTGGTCCGAGTGTAATTACCATTTGATGGCTCGATATCCAGCAAATTGTTTCTTACAAAAAATTCCCCAAAGTCCTTTTGAACTTGTGTTATTATTTTGCTACCCCCATAGTTCTCCTTTAAATCTAGAATTTTCCACAAAAAATAAATTCCTTTCCTAATTAATGAAGTTCCCTACTTATAACATCCTATATACTTTTCTTTTCCTCTATTTTAATTGGTCTATATACATTAAAAATGTAAAATTTTAGATTAGAGTTCAATACATGTACCTTAGCTAAGATCAATTTAGATTTGATACGTGTAGCTCCATATCAACTTTTCTTTCCTTCCGAGTATGTGCAGGATCATGATAGGTAAAGAGTGGCAATATGTAAGTGATATGATGGCCCCATGTGGGTGATGACTTTTTACCCAAAATTGATGAAGCGAAGAAAGGGTTTTTTAAAGGAGGATTCTCAGCATTCCACCAATATAAATTATGCTTTACTTTGAATTTAATAAATAATTATTATTCATTTTTCTATTTGAATTATGACTAAAGTCACGATTGATAGGAGTTGAGAAAAACATCTATAACTTTTCAAATGGGTATCACATATTTTAAAATCTGAAACATTTTTAACATTCTATGCTTTGCATACTATAGGATTAAAAAAATTAAGATTTCAATTTTGACCAAGTTAAAAGGTGGTTAGACATATGAGTGTTTTATATTTTTTAAAATTTGTAATAAAAACTCATAATTAATTATTTACCTAGGAAAAATTACAAAATATGCATCACATCCATTACATGAGTCACTCTACTTATATCTAAAATCTTATAAAAAATATTATTATTTTATTGTAGTTAAAGGTGGTCAAATAGATACCTACTTTTTATTTTTCCCTAAAATTTAAGTACCACTGTATTGAAATTTTAAATTTCCACCAAATAGATTTTTTGTTTTTTTAAAAAAACTAGTAGTTTAGAGACTACATTCAATTTGCTCACCAGTTTTTATTCTTACATATTTTGAAATAATATAGATAACTTATTAAAATATTTCGTCAAGTTGCTAACTCTGATTTTTCTAAATTTTTTGCCCTTAAAATTTCTTTTCCATGATGATCCTACACATACCCTTCCACAGAATTCCTATGCCCCTGAACACACCACGAGCCTCCACAAAATGCCCCTTCTAACCTTTGTAATGTCTTATAAATAAATTTGATTCGCTTCTACCGAATTTTTTCTTTTGAAACAAAATTATTTGTAGTTGTTGACAACTCAATTAGCTCTTGATCAAGCTCCTTTTGTTAGGGATACTTAAGCCCCTATCATTCCATGTGAGGATCTTCATTTCCCTCCAAGGGAGGCGTTTCCTCCTTTGGACCTTAGAAGATAAGTTTTAATAGATGATTGATCAATATTAAGATCATCTTATTCTCTCTTTTTCTTATTTGTCTTTCTTCCCAACTTGTGATTAACCAATCGGGATGTTAAGATTTTTTTGCACTCTAAACAATGCACCTTGGTTCAACTATGTCAATCTCCTCTAATGAACATTCTCAAATATTTTATCTTTTTTTTTGAAATAGGCACCCCCATGTGTGATTCATCATATGATTCATCTCCTTGCATTTCGCTCATTCATCAATTTCCTTACCCATCAGGTTGTATCCATATTTTGGACTATGGCATGTTCATTGTCCCCTTCCTAGCCAAAGGGCTATGCATATGCTTTTGAGACTTCAGGGACATTATTCTCTATCTCCCCACCACAATATATCACTACTTTATGTATGTTGGTAACCTCCTTTGGTTTTTCCTTCCATACATTCCTAAAATTACATTGAAAAACACCGACAACTTTCTTCTGAATGATTTGTGGCCTTACACTTTAGGAAAAATTGCTTCATAATTTCAATTTCTAAAGAATGTGGCCAAATTTTATCTCCAACAATCAAATTTATTACTTTCAAAATTTCCTATATAGTAATGACTAAAATGTGTGCATAGATCAATGATTTGTTGTTTCACAAATCCACTTCAATTGATTTTTTGAAAATATCTCCAATTTTTGCTAAGAAGGGCCCAAACCAATATGCATATGGTAGAATATACAATCTTATCCATGTTGGTCCATTGGATGGAGAGTAATCTAATGGATTAAAATTGTGATTCCATTTTTGTATGTATAGAAATGCATTCCCACTCCTCCATTCGTCAACTTCCAAGATCTTGTCTCTCTCATGCATTGAATCAAACACAACCACAAAGAAGCCTTTTGGCATGAAATTCACCACCAAATCTATGCCCCAATTTTTAATTATCTAATCATTGATCTCTTTTGTAGTAAATATTTTTAATAGAAAATGGCCAATTATCATTGTATCTTCTAATTCTTTTGCATATTTTTCAACTTGTTCAATGACATCGATTTAAGGGATCTCCATTCTTTTTCTTTCACTACCATTATGATTATTCTTGCTTAATTCCTGCACTCCAATTCTAAATTTGTATTGTATAAAAAATTACAAACAATTCACATACTTGCTTTGTATTTTTATACTTGTGAGTCATCTTTTTTATATTATATTTTATAATATTAATATATATTTCTTTAATATACTATTAATATATAATCTAATTATATATAAAATTTTAGATTATATATAATATTAAAATATTATTTATTATAATATAATATAATATTTTTTTGTATTAAATATAGTATAATAGAAAACATTACAAAGCAATCTAGACTGTAATTAGACCAACCATAGTTTGAGAGTACAAAGCTTTCTAGCTAACTAGGCCAAATATACACTTTTTACAAAAATATTACTAAAGGTATATGCCAAAAGGATTTAATAATATGCATATCAAACTTGTGAGCTATGAATCTTCTTTAGACATTGCAGTGTTTGTTTCCTTCTTCATCTTCATCTGCATCCAAATTCATTGGTTGCACACTCGATCTTCCTTCCTCAATGGTTGAGGTAGCTACATCCTCATCTTCTCCTTGTGGAACTAGTAGTTGAGGGACTCTTGGCCTATGAGCATTGTTGAAAATACCTTGAAACTCATTCAACACCCTTAAGAAGGCATCAAATTGCTCCTAGCTAAAGTGATGAGCATGTGCACACTTGGTTTCTTCTTGGAATACAGTCACTGCACCCTCTTGGAATAGCCTCAAAAATTCATCCATGGAAAGATCTAGGTGAAGGATGACCTGCATAACAATGTTACTAGCTATGAGTCTTTTAGAAGACTCGGTGATTACTCTCTTGCACCCTTGATATTTAGCAACATTTCTTGCCTTCCAAACATGCCATATGATTTTAGTAGTTAAGATAAAGAAAAAAGCTTGAAAATATGTGATTAGTTTCCTAAAATTGAATAATACATATTTATAATCTACCTTATCATTCATATCCCATATCATTAAATTATTACAAAATATTTCCAAATTTCCTTAGCATACATAAAAGTCGAGGAAAAGAATATGGTTCATGAGGTCACCGAGATTTGAAGCCACATAAGTGGTTTACACTTTTGTGGAGGAAGGAAATTTCAAAATTTCCACACTCTTCATAGAAAAGTGGTTCGGCCGAACCCAAAACCGAGCCAAATAAAAAAAACATATTAAGGGGGTTCGGCCGAACCCCCTTAATATGACCCATGGCTCGGCCGAACCCAAAACTGAGCCAAATAAAAAAAACATATTAAGGGGGTTCGGCCGAACCTTGGTTCGGCCGAACCCCCTTAATATGACAAAACCAAAAAAAGTGTGAAAGTGCTTTCACTTTCACACTTTCACTGTGAATTACCAGTCACTGTCCCTGCGCGCGGCGAACATAAACCGAACGGCGACCCAACAAAATTTCTCACCAACGAAAGCAAAGTTTGGGTCGTTTTCTTCAAACTTCATCATTCCAATTCGCATATCGACCACTATTGAGCACGAGGTATTTAAAATTCCTTTTTTTTTAAGTTCAAAATGCATGTATTTGTTTAATTTCGAAACCCTATATGCAAATTTTTTTAAATTTGTTGAATTCAAATTGCACTTGTTTGAACGTTTTTAAAGCATTTTTAATAGTATTTTGTTTCCCCATTTTGCATAATCCAAAGGTTTGAGTAAGGAAAAACGAGTTTCCTCCAAAAATTAGTGCAAAAAAACATTATAATAGCTCTCAACATAGTCTAAAAAATGAAGATAAATACATTCCTAAAGACTAGAAATGTAGGGTTAAGCTCACAAAATAATTTTAAAACTACAAATTTAGGGTCAAACTTGTAGATGAAAATGCAAATTTCATACATGTAGGAGTGAACCGTGAAAGTCATAGCTTGATTTGTTAAGGTATTATAATATTAAATCTTATAAAAAAATCAAGAATCATATCATTGATAACATTGTCTTCATGTAGTGTGTACAAATTGAAATATAATTGACTAAAACTATAAGTTACTCTTATTGAACAATTTCCTCATGTAGTGTGTATAAATGGAACCATTGATTGAAAATATAAATCAAACCATCAAGAACAAAGACTTGATTGTGTCTTCATGCCCTCAATTAATATCATTTACAAAGTTTGGTCTTGGAAACCATAAAATTAACAATTACATTCTCTACCCTATTATTTGATGTATTATAATGCAATTTTCTATACTACCAAGAAAATTCAATGGTCACAAGTTTGTAGAGACACTCTAGAAAAAGGTCTATCATGTGTTTAAAATACCATTCATATTGTAACACTAGAGATTCTAAGTAATATGAGAATCCCTGCATAATTTTATATAATGTATTTTCATCATCACTAACTATAGTAGACTAGTTTCTATCACTATTCAATTCATCTTCTTTCATTAGTCCATCATGACTTGATTATTCATCCTCCTTTATATTTAGAGAATAAGAACACTATATAGAACCACTACAAAATCTTCACACATATCACTAAAAGTTGATGTTTGGTATAAATGTATCCACATGCAAACAAGAGCCACCTTTGGACATTACTATTATCAAAAGGACAAACCTTATTAGAGAGAGTGAAAAAAGATGTGGGGCCAAAAAGTGGCCACCCCACCTTTTGGCCCCATCATATTAAGTATCAAGCATTAATGTTGAGGTACGCTATTCGAGGAAACTTGAATGATGAGTAAGTGAAGAGAGAGTGGGACTTTATTGTTCACAAAGTGGGAAGAGATAAAAGCAAAGGAAGTGGAAATGGGAAACATGTAGAGAATATGGCAAAAATGGTGGAAATAAAGGAAGGATTAAAAGGAAAAGAAAGAGGGAAAAGGGGAGGATAGAGGCAAAAGGAGGAAGAAGGTAGTGCAAATTATACATTTTTGAAGCTTGTGAAATTCGAGTATGTAAACCTAATAGTTTTTACTTGGTGGTAATGAGGTATGATTTTTTATGAAGGTTCTTTTAGTATTTTTATATGTAATGTAAGAGAAAAAGCTTTTCTTGTATGAAATTCTAGAAATCATGTTAAAAAGCATTAGCTTGTAATTTCTACTATGTGAATGGAAATCTATTGCTCTACCTAGGACATTTAGAAGCTTGTGTTGCATTCATGAAGCCAAAGATAGTAGATATTTTTTTTACTTTATGTGTGTTATTGGAGATAGGGTTTTAGTATATAGAACCATACAATAAAATGGGGTAATTCCTTGTTTGATCTAAAAACCCTACTATTTTTTAGTGAAGGGATAGCTAGCTATAACATTTTGACTTTCACTTGTGAGTCTAAACACCCATATGGGTTATTGTTGCTTTGTCTTATGGATTATGGTAGTAAATTCTTAAGATGTATGTAAATCTAGAAGACCAATGTTGAATATTTATGTGTTGATAGGCTAAATAGAGTTAGAATTAGTATGGGTTCATTACATGTATGCCATTCAACATTCATGCACATCATATATATGTGAGAGAGATAGTGATAAGGAGAGATAGAGATAAAGGGTAATATAGATAGATAGAATAAGCACAAACCATTTGCTATGAATATGCACAAAATATTTATATATTGATCTTGATAAGGTCATGAAGACATACATAATACATCATGAAAATATCATATACAGTGACATGACGCCAACATTGTCTCTTAGACTACAAAATATCACCAATATATATTCATGAAAATAGTTATGAATGTGTCATAAAGATATAAAAGTGTTTATGTATGTGTAGCAAATGCTATTAATGAAACATTATGCCTCTCTTTGCTTGACTAGAAACTGAACTTTGATCCCTTGAATTAGTTATTATCTTGCATTGTGTTGATTGTGTGTGCCCCTAACAATTATGCAACTCAACCTACACACACAAACATATTATAAAATTAGAGATTATACCAAAATTTATAAATAAATAAAATATTGTTTTAAAAAGATATTAAAATAATAAACACACTTACAACAAACTAATACTCAACATCATCAACAAAGGGTTGTCCTCAAAAGAGGATGCTTACAAAACAAAACCAAAATGTGTGTGTATCCATATATACATATATATACATGTATGCATACACATATACATATAAATACATGTATATTCGTATACATAAATATACATACACACATACATACATACATACATATGTGTGTGTATTTATGTATATGTATATATGTATGTATATATATACATATAGAAAATAAATGTATGTATATACATATATACATGCATATATACATATGTATGTATACATGAATGTGTCTACATATCTACATATACATATATACATATATACATATATACATATTTAGATATGTGCATGTGTATGTATACATATGTAGATATATTCACATATACATGAATATGTATGTATAGTACATGAGTAATTTTTTTAATGAAAACCATGTTTAGGAATGAAAATATCCAATACATTATGCTTCTAAACTAAAGTTTGTAATGCTTATGGTTCTTTTGGCCTTATAGATTCTTGAATCATTTTATAATATAAAACCAAAATATAACCTACTTTGGCTCTAATAATTGTAAAACCTTTAGGAATTCTAAATTGTTGCATCTTGTCTTGATTTTCCCATCATTGTTATTCCTTTTAAAAAATTTACAAATTAGGCAAATAATCCTTGCACTTATATAGAGGGTCCTTATGTATGTTCTTAAAATTATTTAAGGTTAAATGACTTAATCTAAAATAAAGGCATATACGGATCTCTTGCAATTGTAACCTCTTTGCTAAAATACTTTGGAACTAATAGGACTCAATTGTGTTTTATGACATAGGTCTATATTACCACAATGATGTATGTATAGGTGTACATTTTAACTTGGTTAGCTTTCCTAGCAAGTTCTTCATTACAACAATCACTCCACCTTGTCACTCAATCAAGCCCACTAGAACATATATTGGAATTTAACCTCTTTCATACTAAAAGAAAAAGTAATCATTAATTATATTTAATTTACCATATAATTTGATCTAAGTAATGCATTTTATAAGATCTAATTGGTGTATTTACAAAAACTATTTTGTGTTTTGGGTATAGGTGGTCCTAGAAAATATGCATAAATAATAAGATAGACTATGGATTATCTTTTAAATATTGTTCACGGTTTTTCATGTCATATTTTTATAGGAGGTCCTCATAATTGGTATTCTTGTATGGTATTAGAGCCAAGCTAGGTGCATTTGACACCTATGCTGTGGCTCAAGGGAGTGTGTTGGAGAAATGATACACACCTAAGTCATAAAAAGACTCATCACAATGTGAGTCATTAGCTCAATAGTAGAGCATCCTAACACCAAATGGGAGGTCCTAAGTTTGAATACTAGTTAGTCCATAGAAATTTCTATAAAAGTCAATCACTAGTACATAAGAAGAAGAATAAGTACCCTTATAATTTTTATTAATACCAACAAATTATCATTCCTCACATACATAGGCGAATCAATGATTTCAAGCTCAACATGTATATGTACCTCAATCTCATGAACCTCATATAAAACCATTTTATTAGATTTATTTAGTGTAAAATAATTAAATTTTCATTAGGAGGAACAATTGAAGGATTGACCCCAATATTAACTCCCTCAACCTAATTTTTTTTTTATGAATCAAATCCTTAATCAATTATTCCTTAATCCCATAAAATGTTGAGTATAATTACAATTAAC
Organism: Sequoia sempervirens; assembly: GCA_007258455.2. Taxonomy (NCBI): domain Eukaryota; kingdom Viridiplantae; phylum Streptophyta; class Pinopsida; order Cupressales; family Cupressaceae; genus Sequoia; species Sequoia sempervirens. The sequence continues at coordinate 1,391 of VDFB02242631.1, read as the reverse complement.
TCTACAATTTAATAACAAAATTCTTTCTCATTATATCTTTTGGGAATAACTTTAGATTTATCTAATGGCCTAATAGGAGGAAGTGTAATCATGCAAGCACTAAGCAAATTTTGAAGCACATTTTACAAAGGAAAAAGTTGGAGGCTTTAGAGTCATAATTATATTAGAAACATTTATAATGTATAGTTTGTACAATGGTCATTTCCATTATTTTTTACTATCCTTTTGGAAATATTTTTTCTTTTTAAATTTACAAGGGTAGGATGATGTAGATGAAGCGTTAGAAGATCCATAATTAAGTGTGGTAGCCTCTAACAACTTTAGTTCTTTACATTCATCTCACTTGCACATGCAAATGTTAAGAATGTATATACTTTGTCGATCCTTGTTTATAGTCAAAAAATATAAAATAATAAACTTCAATCTAACATTCCTAATATTTGCATTGGCCAATTTCAATATTAAAAAATAGACCCAAATGGAAGATAATACTATTAAATTTCATGGGAAGAACTTAGCCAATAACTTATTATCATACACAAAATCCAAATATGTAGCACTAAAACCTTGAATGTGTCATGGGATCTCCTTTAACATTGTGCATCTCAAATCTAGGATCCAAAAATCCAACAAAAAATGGATATGTAAAATTTTCAATAGAAATTGAATTGTGTTTGATTTTTATATGTATGTCTTTTTTTGTTTCCATTAGGTAAGGAATCAATATTACTTTTCATCTCAACAAGACTTTAAACATTAATGTCAAGGGTAGATAGAGGCACACTAGGATTAAGGACATGAATGAAAGTGGCAAGATGAGAAATGGAAGGTGGTGTATAAATTTGTCGTGACATAATAAATGAGTGTGGAGTGACAAAGACTTGCGTAGGAATATCATAGTGAGGGGAACATGGGAAGTGTAAACAAACTAATGAGAACTAATGTGGAGAAAAGAGAACTATGTGCATCATAATAAGTAAGCATGAGATGAGATCTAGGAAAAAAGGAGAGGATAAATTTGGGAGATTTGGTGGAAGGAGAAATAAACCCAGATAAGATAGATAGGAGTAAAACAATAAGGAGGAATACATGAAGAAGAAGCTTGGGATGGAGGGAAAATGGCACATCACTCAAAGGGATTGTTGAGCTTATCCTTTTACCTATTTAACTTTAAGTACTTTCTTTCCACATGGCTTATTAATCATCATAGTATATGAAGGAGATCAATGTGCTTATCCTTTTACCTATTTCATCTCTTTGTGTTCCGTGTTGTTTTTAATGTTTTTAATTAGAGTGCAGATGATGTTAATATACATTTAATGATGCATTTTTTATGTTCTATAATTTTTTGATGTTCTCAAGGCTATATAATTGAAATTCATTTATGTTAA